>JXCR01134779.1:154954-191337 GCA_002079205.1 Phalaenopsis hybrid cultivar
ATATATATATATATATATGTTTAGAAAAATATGAAAGCAAACTGACCCTATATTTTTCATAGTTTAAATGAAAGAGCACTATATTTCAAACTCTATATCTATCCTGGATGATAAACACAAGACTTGAGGATGAGGCTTAATCAAATGAACTAAGAAATATATTACATCCGTTTTGTCTGCATAACCATTTTATTTGCCGACAATTTCCTCTATTTATTATGAAAAATTAAATAGGGTTTATATTAAGTTGGGTTCGAACAAACTTCCTATAAGGCAAGCCCCTATTGTTAATTACATCTTAGAGTACCGAAGTCACCTAAGAATACTTTTGATAAAAATAAGGAAATATTTCTTTCAAGGAGTTCAAAAGGATAGGAATTTTCAACAAAATTGGACAAAGAGGTGTGAAATAGGAATATCACAAATTTGGAATATTTTATTGTAGAATCCAAAGGAGGAAGAATTAGGGGATGTCATAGATCCGGAGGAGAACATCTGTGACTTTCAAGCTATCCGATTGTTTGGCTTTAGTTTAGAACATAAACTATTTGAATATTTCATCCTACCAATTTTATTAGTTAGGGCTTACCTTCCTGTGAAACGATCACACAAAATAACCTGGAATATGTGAGGATTTAGGTCGTAACAAATGACAACCTCAGAATCCTAAGATGAGTTAGGGCTTATATTGTACATAAGATCTATACAAATGCCTAAAGATGAGGTGAGGGTTTATGTTGCCTGAGCAAACTACCTCGAAGTTCTATGGCTTGGTTGTTTAATTCTAAGGAAAGAATAGATTAGCTAGGGACGATAGATTTTACTGTTGAAGATGGCCATGCTGCCCACAATGCTAGCTCCAAGCTCCTCGTCCTGGCGAGTTTGTTTTTTCTAGTGTGTCAAGTTATGATGTTAAATCAGATGACCCTATGGTTGTAGTTCTTTAAAAATTTTTTGGGGCATGTTAAAGTTCATTAGAGCGACATTAGTTAGGATCCAGGGTTCCCTCGTTTCGGTACCACTATTTTCTATTGGATTCACTTAGTCTAAATGAATTTACTAAACTCAACTTAATGAATTTCATACTTTCATTTAGACCGGGGGAAGCCTCGTTACCAACCGTTGGTTACCTCCTCCAAGGGATTCCCGATCATTCGATAGAGACGTCTTAATTTAGTTGTAGTTGTGGTTTTTGTGATATTTGTGATTAAATTTTGAGTTGTTTTATATTTTGAATGTTGTGGAGGTGATTTTTATCTTGGTTGATTTTAATTTTGGTTTTGGTTTTGGGGCTATCCTAGCAGTTTTGGTTTTGGGTCTATCCTAGCAGTTTTGGTTTTCATGCAGGATGACATCGTTGCTTAGCATGCAAGTTTGTATTTTGGCAATACATGCAGGAAAGTAAGTACAGTAACGTACTAAAAAAAGTATGGGAAACCAAAAATGCACGTAAATTAATCACAATAAAAGTGTACCTAGATGGTCTTCCCGTCATCTCCACCTAAAAGTCAAAATGCATGTAAGGGCATTTTATGTAAAGCGAGAAAACATATGGCTCATAGATTATATCTTGGTGAGTTCTTAATGGTTTGATTACGGATAATTTTATTAAGCAAAACATATTAAGTTTAGTAGACCTCCGAGGTATCCAACAGGTTAGGAGAAAAAGGCAGGTCTATGCTTTTCCCTCACCGCCTGGTGAAAAGTCTTGAGCACATTTACACTTATTATGTTGCTTAATAATCCACCCTGTAATTATTTCTAGAGTTCAATGAACAGTGATGTTTCAATTTTCCCTAAGAGTAGGATGATTATCATTTGTCATTTAATTTAAGAATTATGCAGGTGGAGACCCTTAAAAAGGCAATTTAGTGTTATTAAGACACTTAGCCAATTTTGGTTTTAATTTGGGCGTGTAGTGTTTTTAACTGTGTTCAATTTCTAGTTACATTCACTTTTTTAATCCTCATTTAGTCAATTTTGATTTAGCTTAGGTCACTACTAAGCCCTTAAGATCTTGATGGATGTCTGAGTCATTTTGAACAAGATTAAATTTTAAGTGATAATAATTAATCATCAAAACATTTAAATTTCACTTGAACACCAGATAGGGGTATTAAATTATTTACACCCAAAACTATACCCCTAAGTCCAGGATCATTTAATTTGGTAGACTTCCAAATTTTTATCGTCTAAGAAATTTCAAATTTATCCTTTATTCGGAAAAAGTGAGATTAGTTTCTACCAATTAATCCCTTGTGTTTCAATCATCCAAATATGTTAATTAAGATCAAAGATTTCCTATTTCTCTTTTTTGACTTAAGCCTAAATGTTAATTAAGGCTAAATTTCTATTATTACACTTTTGCCCCTAAGGCTCTATCATTTCATAATTCATCAAATTTAATTCAAATAACTTTGGAATTTTCATCCCACCTTACTCATGGATCAATTAAGACATCAGAAGAGAAAATGTGATTTTTTCAAGTTTTAATTTAATTTATATATTTATTTATATGCAAGAATAGGAATTTTCAAAGAAAATTCCATAACTTGACCAAGGCAAAGCCTAGCCACTTCAAATTCTTAATGGAGGTAGACTTGGACCAGAAAACCACTTGGAACAAATTTCGTAATTTTTTGAGATTTATTTGAATTATTAAAATTATTTTAATTATGTAGTATTAATTAATTATAAAATATTTTAAATGTGAAAAATTAAGTTTTACATTTTTAATAAATCTATTTGAGGTCAAGGAACCCAGAGAAAGAAATTTTACATTTTTCTAATTTGTTTTGAATTATTAGAATTTTTTAAGTGAAAGATTAAGAAAAAATCATTTTTTAGCCTTTAAAAATTATTTTAAGCTTTAAAATTCAATATCTTCACTTAGAAAATTAGGAAAATTTTTAATTGTTTCTAAGTGCTTAAGAAACAATTTAGAATATTTCTATAAATTTTATTAATTTTGTGATTTTTATTAATTTATAATTACTTAAATAATCAAAATAGGCTTAAAAATGAAGTTTTTTATTTATTTACAATTTTCATTTTAGAAACTTTCTCTGATCACAGAGAACTCATAAAACAAATTTTTATAATTTTTTTAGTTATATTTTAATTATTAATAATCATTTTAATTTCAAAATATCATTTAACTTAGAAAATCAATTTGAGTTATTAAATTAGCTCCAATTATTTTGAAAATTTTATGAAGAGTTCTGTGAACTTCAAGTCACAGTAGAGATTAAAAATCAAGTCATTTAGATATTTATTTTTCCCAAATTAATTTTCTTTATCTTTTCGGGATTTGTGAGAGTTAAGTGTGTTCTTAATGACTTGACACATGAAAATTTTTTTAAATGGTTCTTTGGTCACAATAAACCGTCTAAAATTTCTTTGGATTTTTCTAAGCAACAGGCTAATTATTATGATTAATTTATGCAAATAATAGACATAAACTTGAAGAATATGGATCTCTGTCTAGAGGTCTTTTTTAACTTTGCAAAAATTAAAGAATATCCCCATGACAGAGGCAAAAATATGTCAAAATATCAAGCCATGGTGAAATGTATTCATGCATGGAGAGTTAAAATACTAAAATGTGTATTTATTTAATTAAAAATAAAATATTCATCAAATAAACTTCAAACCATTTCCACATTTTTCTCCTCTATTCACTGAGAACTAAGATATTTTTATTTTATTTTTATGATTTTTGTACACCAAGATATGAATTTTTGAAGTTAGGGAGCCTTTTCTGAATTATTTAAATCCCTATTTTTCTATTTAAACGCGCGACGCCACACAATCATATGAAGGCTCCAAAAACACGCATGGCGTGCTCTAGATGGACGCTGCCTTCCACGTAGCCACTGACTCGGCCCGCACTTTATGAACCATGCTCCCATCCGGCACAATCAGAGCCCTACATTTGATACACGTGCGATACAACGACTCCGCTTCATTGTCCCCAAATAGAGTGAACCCGTGACCGTTAACATTAAAACCCTAAGATCTCACTTATTTCTTAACCAAATGACCTCAGTTTTGATCCCATGGACTCAACTAAGTGTGAAGAACACATCCATACGGTAAACATGCGATTAAACTAACCCTAATCAAATGGAGAATCAAAATAGGCTCGGGAAGAGGGGAAGTTCAATACCTTTGCTCTAAGAAGGTAAGCTTCAATCAGAAGTGCTCGACACATTCGTGGAGGCCCAATTAGGCTAGGGATTGAGCCTTTGGTCGTGGTGAAATGTCTAAACCCAAATTTGATCGAGACCAAATTTGGGTGTTGATCAAAGTTTGGTGTAGAGGCTCTCTGTGAGAGGGGTTTGATGGGGCTTTGTCTTCTATCTCTGTGGTGAATTTGTGGATGAGTTTAATTTCATTTTTATGCTTTGTGGAGGTGTGAAGAGTTCTGTTCTATCTTCGGCAAGGATTTGAGCTCAAAAATTGAACTATGGCAAGTGGAATTAGGGCAAGGATGTAGTTGGGTTGCATTGAGGAGGTCTCAAAGAAGTTATGGGAGCAATTTAGAGGGGTCTACTTGAGAAAATTTCAACACCTCTATGTTGGCCTTAATGGTTAAGTTTTATAGCCATGGCCAAAGAGAGAAGCTCAGGGCCTGGCCTTTGGTGCAAAAGCTTGCTTAGGTGGAGGGCTGAGGAGCTCCAAAGGTTAATTAGGGTGAGGTGGCCTCTAGGGTTGAAATTGGGTTTGATTTCTCCTAGGGGCTCTCAATTTTGGGGTTTTTTGGTGACTAGGCGGCCGTCAGGGCCAGGGGAGGTCGTCAGGAAGTCAGGTGAGTCAGTGGGAGGCTTAATTATGATCTACCCCCAAGGGTTAGTGATGATGAGGGAGATTTTGTTGTTAAGGCTTAAAAAAGGGAATGAATCCCTTAATTTGGGGATCTATTGGTCCATAGCTTTCTTGGATGGGTTTAGTGTTGTTTAGCCTGGTACAAAAGAAGAGCTTAGTGGTTGTGAAGTCACAAATTTGGTGACTTTAGGGTGGTTAGGCCAATTTTGGTATATGGGTTCAATTTGGGGCCAAATGACCAAAGGTTGGATTTGGGTTAGGCTACCCATGACTTTGAGACCAAATGATTGATCAACATTATTTGGATGATTGTAATGAAGATCTTTTGTGGAGGATTAAAATGATTTTGAGTTCAATTAGGGGTTCAAATTGAAGGATTTTGGAATTTGGTCACTTTGGGCATGTTGGGCTAAACTTGAGTCTAGATTGGGCTAGGCTTGGGATAAGCCCAAATTAATTGTTTAAAATGGTCAATATGAGTGTCATGAAGAGTTTTCACAATAAATTGGGTGCCAATTTTGGGGCTAAGATAATCAATTTGGTGGAATTTTGAGGTATGGCCAATTTGGGGCAAAATTGGGATTTTTTGGACTTAGGTTCAAATTAAAAGAAATTTAGGCTTCCCCAAGGCAAATTTAAGGTCAATTTTGATGTGTAGGAATATTATTAAGGGTTTATGATTCAAATTTAGGCCGATGGAGTCAATTTGGTGAGATTAAATCATGGGCCAATTGAGCTTAGAATTGGTTTAAATTGGTCATATGGAAGATGAATTTGAGTTTAGGATTGAAATTCGAGGGAGATTGACATTTGAGGTAAATTTGGGGAAATTGGGCCTTTAAAGGCAATTTGGGGGTTTTGGTCAAAATCAAATTGGTCAAATTGGCTCCAATGGAGGGGTCCAAATTGGCTTTGGAGACATTTGGAGTGATTTTGGATGTTTTGGGAAGGTTTGGGGTGCCAAGGGTATTTTTGTAATTTTGGCAATTTTGAGGGTATTTTGGTAAATTTTGCATTTTTGGGTAGTTTTTGGTAATTTGGGTATTTTCAAAAGGTTTGAAATGATTTTTGAACAAATTTGGATATTTTGGATGGATTTGAGGATTTTGACCAAATTTGAGATTTGGGGGTGTTCAGGTAATTTTGGTAGGTTTGGGGGTGAAAGGTCAAATTGGGTATTTTGGTAGGGTTGGGGTATCAACCACCCTACATGAACTACGGACCAATGGAATCCTCATTTGGGTCCTCTATGTACTTGTATTAGCTAAACCCTAGCGTAGAGCTAGTGGATTTAGGGGACCATCTATATGAGTCTCCCAAAGGATCAAGGGACCAAAGTCAGGAAAATTTGGGTTTAGGGTTGTGAGTGATTGTGAGTGAGAGTAAGTGCAAGTGAGTGAAAATGTGTGCCTTAGCCCCAGACCAACACCCAGTGTCAACCCTAAGGGAAAATAGTCCTATGGGAACTCATCTTGAGCTCCCCCATATTGACCCTACCTACTAAGTGCTAGAGATTAGGACCAATTTGTGGAACTTTAAGTTGAGCAAGGAAGAGTTTAGATTTTCTAATGGTGAGGGTTCCTTTTCTAAATTTCTAGGAATAGTCAACAAGAAAGTCCTATGGCTAAGATCTTAGGCTAATAAAGAGGAAAAACTAAACCTTAACCAAAAGTGAGGTCAACATCAGGATAGAAAACATGTAGTAGAAAGTAAATCTAAAGTAAACAAGCCATAAAGAAATTAACTAAACAAAAGTATACTAGCATAACAGGTATCAACACAGAAATATAAAAATTTTCTTCAAGTCTTATATGATATGTAACACAAACACAAACACACATAATAAATGAGGTCAATTCTTCATTTAACTCATTGCATCTCACTAACTTACTTCTAATTTCTAATGGAATCACTACATAGATATGTTGGGTACTTAAAAATAATTTTATATATTCTAATTCCAAAGATAAGATTATCCCTGATATATTAACTCCTAGGCACCAATCTCAGGCATCATCTAATCCCTTAAATTAAGCACCTCTAATAGTTATAAGGATAGTGTAAGATCATCCATAAGTTACTCATCAAATAGGTTCACGACTCCTATCAAATGAAAACAAAGTCACAGAAAGGAAGTAACAAAACTGAGATGGAACTATTAAAATTGAGATAAAACTCAAGTCCAGGTGAGACCCGCATTGTAGTGGACTCATCAATCCAACTACTACAAGAGAACATACAAGTCTAACCATAATATAAAGTTAAGGAATCATCTCCCTCATGACACATACAAAGATCAAATCAAAGCACTAACAATCTAAAAATACACCAATTATCAATCAAAGTGATCTATCCACACTAAAGCAAACACAATACTACACTATCAATCATAACTAAATTAAACCACACTGATAACTATGGGTTACCTCCCATAAAGCGCTTGGTTTAACGTCGCTAGCCCGACAAATGATTCCACCTAGATCAAAATTCCAATTAAGTAATCCTTTATCAATCACCCAATCTATTTCAAATATAGAGATTCCTACAAAATCCTCAAATTAAAATTTTTCTTTCAGCTCTTCCTTTTCAAATTGATTCATATCCTTGTTCCTCATATTTCTTTCTAGATCCAATATTCTTCTAGTTATTTTCTCAACTTTCATATTAATATCATCCTTAAAATTTATAAGAAATGAATCTTCATATGATACTTAATCATCTCCCAAATTTTAGATCGGATTCTCTCTAGATAATTTAGATTCTGGATCAAATTCATCTAGGACACTCTTGTCTTTCAAGTTATATTCTAATTCTTCCCCTTGGTACTTAGTAAATGGTGGAGGTGGTCTTTCTATATATCTTTCTAATTCCTCAGGAATTTCTTCCATTAATCTTAATATCTTTATCCTCATCTCTCAATTCAATGTTCTTTTGAAACATATCCTTGAATTCTCTTCTAAATATTAGTTCGATAACTTTATATTGCTCATCATTCATCTCTTTAGAATTTATCTCAGGGTCACTAGGTAAAATCTCTAGGGGGTAACTGTTAATTGTATGAATAATCTGCCCCAGCATCAGAATCTCATTCTTTTTGTCTATATACCACGGAATATGTCATTCAGTGACTTTGAATAACTCTTTCATAGGAGATCTTTTACTTATTTCATCATTCAATTCAAGTTCATCTTGTGATTGAGTCAAATATGAAGATATAAAGGCTGGTGGTGTAGATGAATTCTCTAAATAGGTAGGCTTTAAAATTGTATGGGGTATCATGAGATTTTTCAACAGATGGAATTAAAAGTTTACTATTTTTGGTAACATCCATAATTTTACACCTCTTTTGAACATACATACAGTCTTCTTTAAACAACATTTTAGACTCACCATGAAAGTCCATTTTTATCTCATATGTTAACTTACTCTCAAAACTTTTTTGGAAATGGTCTTTATTTAGATAATCAATTTCATCCATCCAAAAACAATCATTGTCTTTTCTCTCAGCTGGATACTTCATAGCCTTTAAAACATCAAAAGTGACTTCTTAGTCATTAATATTCATAATTAACATTCCTTTTTACACATCTATCATGGCTTGTCTAGTAACAAGAAAAGGTCTCCCCAAAATAATGGGATATTCTTTATCTTCCTCCATATCTAATACAATGAAAGATTAATTTATCCACTTTAACAAGAGTGTCTTCTATAACCCATTTTAGATAAATGATATATCAATCAGCTAACTAAAGGGTTACAGTAGTGGGATCACATTAACGCTCGCTCCTAAATCACATAAATCTTTTTCACATAATCTTTCTCCAAATACATAAGGAATTGTTAAGCTAGAAGGATCTTTAAGTATCTTAGGATGCTTTTTCTGAAATATAGTGCGGCACTCATCAGTTAGTGCAACTGTCTCATAATCCCCAAATTTCCTTTTCTTTTTTAATATCTCCTCCATAAATTTTGCATAACTTGGCATTTGTTTCAAAGCTTCAGCGAAAGGAATATTTATCGTTAACTTCTTAAGTATGTCCATGAACTTTAAAAATTGTTTATCCAACTCATGCTATTTAAGTCTTTGAGGAAATGGAGTTGGTGATATTTCTAAATTGAATTTAGTTGGATATATTAATTTTTCCAGATCCTTAGAAACATGTTCTTCGGGTCTTGTATTTTTCTTTGTTTCTCTCGCAACTACTTTCTCCTTTCTGACCACATCCTCTATCTCTCTTCTACTTCTTAATTGGATAACTTCTAGTTGTTCATTATTGTCTCTTTAGGGTTGATCTCAGTGTTGCTACGAATTGTTCCTTTAGGTCTATTGTTAAGTGAATTAGCAATTTGTCGAAGTTGATTCTCTATGTTTCTAATTGCAGCATTTTGACTTTGCAACTGGTTTCTCATTTGCAATACCACTTCTTCTATAGACATCTTCTTATCCTCAAATTGTCGATCATTGTTAGAGTCCAATGAATATGAAGGTCTATAATTTGTGTTCTTGTGTCTATTCCAACTTCCATTAGGATTCACATGATTATTTTCCCATTGTTGGTTTCCACCCCAAGTAGTGTGATTCTAGTTAAAATTAGGATGGTTCTTCCAACTTAAGTTATAAAAGTTAGAATACGAGTTGTTTATGATATTTAAAATCTCATATGATAAGTTAGAATCAATCATATGCCCTAAAAAACATTCCTCACTTACTGGAGTAAATCGAGGCTGGTTCGTTCCAAATTGGTCCAACTTTCTTTATATTGCAGCAACCTGAGATGCAATAATTGGAATTGCATCTGTATCATGAACACTTGCTACCTTTTTAGAATTTACCCTTGTAGAGGGCCATTGAACTTCATTTGTAGCCTATTCATCAATTAACGCATATGCTTCATTAAATGGTTTTAACATTGATGATCCACCAGTGGCAGCATCAATTGTAAACCTAAGGAATTCTACTAACCCATTGTAGAAAGTTTGAATGATTAACTAATCGAGCAGATTATGGTGTGGACACTTTCTTAGGAGTTCATTAAATCTTTCTCAAGCTTCGTATATTGATTCCCCTTTATATTAACAAAATGAGATAACATTGTTTCTAAGTTTAGTAGTCCTCGAAGGCGAAAAATACTTAGCTAGGAATTTTTGTGTTAACTCCTCCCAATTTTTAATAAAGCCAGGTGCTAATGAGTATAACCACATTTTAGCCTTATCACTTAGTGAGAAAGAAAAAAAGCATAGTCTAATAACATCGTCTGACATGCCATTATAATGAAATGCAGCAAAAAGTTCTAGAAAACTAGATAAGTGTAAGTATGGATCCTCCAAAGAAGTTCCCCCAAACTGGTTGTTCTGCGCCAATCATATAATATCTTGATTTATTTAAAATGAGTCAGCTTCTACAATAGGGGTTTGTATACTTAAGTGAATTTTATCTGTCGTAGGATTTATATAATTCCTCAAAGATTTATGATGATTTTCAAAGTAATTATTTTGAAGGTTTTCCATTTCCGTTTCTAGTTCTTCAGGTCTTTTCTGTTTTTTGATTTTTCTCCTTTTTTCTAACTCAGGATCATAAGGCAAAACTTCTGTGGATCCTTTATTTCACGTATGCAACACAACAAATAATACATTAACATTAAACAAATAAAACAAAAGATATATTCAACACAACAAAATATTTTCACAAACACCTTATTTTTGACACAAAAAGTTTTTTTACAACACTTTTTCATACAAAAAACACTTTTCACTCAAAAATAGTTTTTACAACACTACAGCTTTCCAAGTCTAAGCTTAATTACTGAACTAAAATTCTTCTAAAGTTCTTATAAAAGCTCCCCCGGCAATGGCGCCAAAAACTTGATGTGACTTTTTTATATGCTTAATTTTATATATTCTATATAGTCACAATGATATAAACACAAGTATACATATCACTCAAGTAATACAGAGCTCTAATGGAGTCTCGTTTATCGATCCCATAGGGAAGTGAGGAAAGAGGTCCTTAGTCAAAGTTCTAGTCTACTACTAGCAGGCCTTAGATTGGAATGTCAATTAAAATGGTGTTTTATCTAGCAACTACTCCAAAATGCAAATGTTAAATGTAATGAAAATAACTATTCCTTAATGTAATTATTAATTCTAAAGATAACCCCTTTTTGGATGATTTGGTTGGGAGAATTTAGAGATGTTAAAAACTATTATTCTTATGTAGTGAATTGGATAATGTAAAGGAATTAGATACATTAAATATTATATGTGCTAAATAGGAGCAAATTTTAATTCTCTACCCTGATTCAGTGTTATAGAAAATCATTGGGTAATCTCAGGTTTAGTCCCTAAATTCTTGGTTAGGCTGGGAGGATACTGGCTCTCACACCAAAGCTCCCACTTCCCTTCCTCTGAAGGCTAACTCTCGCTTTAGTTCTTAAACACTAGGAACAAATTGAGGATTTTAGTCTATCACCCAAAAATCTCCAATTCTACCCCCAAGAATGTATATTTCTCTATTTATTTGCACTTAATTCCATGAACAAAATACTCCTTCATGGAATCAAATGTGGTTCCACTTTGTTGAGAATTACACCGCCCTCTCGGGTTTTAATGTAATTACAATGAATTTTAACACTACAACGGGCCTTTATTGTAATGTAAATGAAGTGCAAGTAAAAACCATCACGTTTATAATTAAAAATTCTTCTAGCATGCATCCCAATATCCTAAACATGAATCCTACTCTTTGCAAAAGAAAAGTAAAAGGAAAAAAATGACATAATTCTCTCATGCCACTATTTCTTAATAAGAAGAAAGAGTAAGAAAACACATCACAAAGCACGAAGAAAACAGAACGGAAAACTTCATTTCATCTAAGTAAATCCACTAGATAAGTGCTTATAAAATCATAAGATAATGAAGAGCACAATACCTAGCTTTTTCCCATTGAAAGGAAGAAGAAAATCTTTCCCACAAAGTCTCCCGCTGATCCATGCAATGCTAGAACATTCCCTTACAGATTCTCTCAAAATCCCATCACCAATCTCTCCAAAAAGCTAGAAATCTACATTTCTATTCATATTCTAAGATCTCTAAATATTCTCCACGTTTCTCCACTCACACACACCTTTTTCTGACATAAAAGCACTCTATTATAGTGTAGAGACAAATTTCCCAAGATATGCCTCAAGCAACTTTCCAAAAAGCGTCCAAATACATTGAATCTTCTAGAAATTTGCCCAGCATCGAGTACAAACTGTCTCGGGTGCTGTCGGCACTGTTTTGGGCACTGTCAAAGCCATTTTCATGTCGCTCTCTGCACTCTGGCGCTGTTGGTGCCAGTTTTGGCACCGTCGGCACCCACCCTGCGCAACTCCACTATTTTGCTTCGTTTGACTTCGTTTTAGCTACGTTTTGCCCCTTTTCAGTTGTGTTCCATTTCTAACAAATAGACCTACAAAATAAACATAAAAACAACATTCTTTTAAAGTGCAATTTCATTCAAAAATATGTGAGAAGTGTAAAAGAGATTAAGCATAGAAAGACATATCGAAATGTGTTAGGACAAAATTTTCTTTCTTGCTCGTTTTTGCTCCAAATTGCACCGTTTTTGTTTCTTTTTCTCAAAAAATCCATTTCTTATAACTGAAACAAAAAATATACAAAATATCTTCCTTTAAAGTGCAATATCATTGAAAATCACCAAATATAAGCATTAAAAGCATATGAAAAATTGATCCTTTTTAACTCTAGTCAAAACCAAATCAACTCAAACCCCACTCGGCTCAACCCAGCTTAACCTGGGTCAAACCACATCAACCTTCTATTAACTCGGGTCAACCCAGTTTAACCCATCTCAAAAAAAGCCAATCTTGTTTAACCTGGGCCAATCTAAATCAAACCCAAAATAATTCGAGGTAGTACAAGTCCAACTCATACCTTAATTAGAAAACCCATATCATAAATTAGCTTAACTTCGAGCTAACCTTAGTTGGAAAATCAACTTACCTCAACCCGACATTAAACCAAGTCTAATCCAAGACTAAAAATACATATTATTCTATATGTTGTTTTATGTTGCATATATTGTCTTTTTCCACATGCTATCTTATGTTTTAAATGTTATTTCATGTTAACATTAGTATATATATATATATATATATATATATATATAATATTTCAGATTAAAAAAATATTTTGAATCTACTAACCTTCGAAGGATTAATAATTTTTCAGCTAAATTCATAATCTTAGATTTAAGAAGGATGATGTCTAATTCATGGCACTACCAAGGCTCGAGTACTTTTTAAATATTTTTCTTTATGGTAACATCAAGATATATTAAAAAACTTTTTTTCCTGATGGTCGGTAATATGCCTGGATAGAACGAAAAATTATTGCATACGGACACCGCATGTAGAGATGCATGCAATGCCTAACCTACACCGTACATCACGATGATCTACGGTGAGGATGCAATCAAATTTTAAAAAATTAAATAANCTTAAATTTCTCTACAAACCTAAAAAAGAAACCAAATATAATAAAAAAAAGCTAAAGCACAAAACTTAGAAAACTCTGATTTTTCAACATGAATGACAAAATCTAAAATCGAACAGGACATCAATACAAATATTAAACTTCAAATAAATATTAAATGCACATAAGGATAAAAAATGAGAGCTGAACTTAAGTGGATCTCACACGATCTTTATGCTAGCTAACTTGGAAACCAAACCGAGGGCCACACACTTACCTAAGGTTAGTTTGAGTATGAAAGCCTAGGTTAGTTCAAGTACCTGGTGATTCTGATTCTCTTTATTTATGATAATGCGATGTATGTGATTATATTCTTAATTTCTTTAATTATATTTCTTACTTTGCAACGACGCCAAAATATGATCCCAAGCAAAAGCTAGGTAAAATCTTGACTTCAAAGCAAATAAGAATACATTTTTAATATTCAAATATGGGATACTACGTAAGTATATGTATTGTTATCAAGTAATATAGGACTTTTTCATTGAGCCTCAAATATCGAACCCATAGGGACAACAAAAATATGTAACTACAATCACAAGAAATTAGATAAAAAAATCTACTTAGCAAAATATTTTTACTCAAACTCTAAATGCGATAATAGGAATGAAAGTTTAATTCTTTTGGTGATATTTGATATTTTATATTTGAAAATAAAGTAAGAAACTAACTAACTTAACTAGATATTTGCAAGATGAATGCATTATAAATGGAATATATTTTTCCTTATCAGGAATCAGTAACAAGTGTAAGAATTATGTTATGAAAGTATTCTAATTGTGTTGTGTCAAATAGGAGTAATAATATTCTTTACCCTTACTAGAGATGATATAAAGAACATTGGTTAATCTATAGTTTGGATAGTCTTGAAGACAGGTTAGGTAAGGAAGATACTAGCCCTCACTATAGAGTTTCCTCTTCTCCCTCCACTTGGGGGCTAACCTCTTGCATCAACACCTAAAACTATAAATCAAATTGGGGGCTTTAACCTGTAACTCTAGAGTCCTCTAATTCTACACTCTTTAAAGTTTATTTCCTTATTTATTGTACTCAACCTCATGAACTACATTCTCATCCATGAAATCAAATGTGATTATTACCATTTGTTGACTAAGACAATACCATCTCAGATCTTACATGTTCTCACAACAGGTATTAACATCTTAGTTGGCCAAATCAAGAAGTATATGAAATACAAGGTTAAAAATCATCATAACTTCTTCCAACTTTAAAGACTAAGACTTCACACAAATTTCATCCAATACTTAATCACTTATCATTTTAAGGGAAAAGATAAAGAAAACTACTCAAAATTCATGTAGAATACACAACCACTCTTGAATTTGAGAGTAGAACTCCTCCACACAAACATGAAGTCTAAATTAAAACCAAATGTAGTCACAAAGATAAAAACTTATCTCAAAATCATCTCTACCAAAGTCTTGAAGTTCCTTTGAATCTCTTCCTTCACATACAATACACATTAAAATGTAAAATAAAAAGAAAAGTAGCCAGCAATGGCAGCGATGGGCGGTGGCATGTGGTGGTTAGCTCTGGATCGGGCTCTTTCCTCTTCAATCCAAGTCTTCTTTTTTATTTTTCCAACAGGTGCCTTGGTGTCTCTTCAAAATGTGTCCCCATTCAATGAATCTTCTAGAAGTTTCCTTCTTTTAAAAGCCAATTGAATGAATTTTCGTGTTCATTAACTAGTACCCATGTTTTCGCGAAGGTTTTCCTTAAACACCTCTTCAAAAATTCATCCAAATTCAATGAATCATCAAATAACTGCTTCTGGCCCTTAAACGCGGGGTATCGGGTGGTTAGGCGAGTCTCTCTCTGTTTAACTAGAGCGTAAGCGCCATTCCTGGGCGATTAGGCACCTCAGTTCATTTTCATACCTTCTTCATTTTTGCTCCAAATTTGATCATTTTTCACTCCTTTCACCATTTTTAATCCATTTGATTGTAACTAAAAGAAAAACACATAAATACCATTCATTAAAGTGCAATATCTAAAAAAAAGGTATAAAAAAGTAGACATAATGACTATATATTTTAGGTGTATCACCTAGTTAGTGCTAAGGACTACAACATGTGAAACAACTAACCTACCCCCTGAGACTGGAAGGATTATCTTAGAATGATGTAATCCATGTTTACTGGAGAAGGTATTTCAAACTACCACAAAACTATAAATCATCCATGCTCCAGAAATTAAGGGGGGTTTCTAGTTAAGTGGCTGGTCATAGCCGAAGAATACCAATGTTTTGATGATAATAGAAAGTCATTGGCATCTTGATTGGATGTTATTCTTAAATTTTAGGTTAGTCCTATAATATAATTCCCTAAATAAATTTTAAGGTTTTATTTTCTATCTATAAATCTTTTCCTACAAGACTCTATCCTTAGCTTAAGATTTTCAAATCAAGTAGTTTTAAATCATCATTTGATCTCAAACTCACTTTAAAACTCAATTCAAATCTAGATCAAATCCTGTTCAAATTTAATTGAAATTCAATTCAAGTTAAACTTAGTTTGAACTCATTATCATCCCTTTCCTAAGATTATTCAGCATCAATTTGGGTATAGATTCTCTCCATTGGGCAATCAAATCCCTATATCTTGTGTCTTTCCCCTCACATGTTGTCATTGAATAGTAGGTCCCATCTCTTGAAGCTTAATTCTTCTAATTTAGATCCTCTAATTATGAAAGCTCGATCTTTAGTAATTCCATTAATTATATTAATTGAGAGGTTCTCTATAGGACTTATAGTTCTAAAGATGTAATTAACTACGATATGAGAGCTTACCCTTCAAGGAATAAGATCCTAGAATTAAAATAACCTTTATCTTACAGTCACGAGGTAAGGTAAGAATCCTTGTTTTGTATACCATAAGGATTCATCTTATTTAAAGAAGTGAATCCATTTTAAGGTAATATTCTCTATCTATTGAGATAGTACATTATTATTTGAATGTTTTATTCTATCACTTAGATAGGAGTCTGTTAAGAAAAATGGTGATCCCAAATCAATCGGAAAGAAAACCCAACAACAAGGAAAGAAGAATTGTATTCATGTTGAAGAAGAGCTACTATGCCTTGAAGTAGGTTCTTAGACAATGGTAAATAAATTTTGACATGTTCATGTCAAATTGTTGGGATAAGAAGTTTTAGACAGAACAATGTTACTTTATAAATTTTTTACATTTGTTATATCTTCCTTCTTTCTTATGTGGATGACATGCTAATTACATATGCACATTTGAAGAAAATCAAAAACTTAAATGAGGAATCATCAAGGGAATTGAGACGAAGAATTTAGTTTAGAAGATCCTCAAGATGCAAATAAGAAGAGAAATGAGTGCATACGCACTAAAGTTGTCTCTAGTAGAGTATGTTGAGAAAATTTCATAGATTTCAATAGGAGTAAAAAAAAATCCAGTTTAAACCCCTTTAGATAGTCACTTAAAACTATTTACGGAACTACAACCCTAGTCTGAAGCAAAGCAAGAGCAAAATGATAAAACTCTGCATGCTTCATTAATTGTATGTACAATGTATGATATGATTTGTAAGAGACTAGATATTGCACATGTAGTGAGATTGCTCAACAAATACATGTGTAATTATGGAAAACATCATTGAGAGGTGGTGATGTGAATTATCATATATTTAAGTGGAACAATCAACATGATAACTTTGCTTTGGAAGTGCATGAATTGATTTGTAGAGATCTATAAATTCAAATATGGTAAGGGATATGTATGGTAAAAAAAATACAATAGAATATAACCTCACATAATTTAGGGAACAAAATCGTGAGTTTTTCATGCTATAGTAGATTTTTTTACTTTCAACTATGGAAGTTGAATATAATGTTATCATTGAAGTTATAAAAGAGATGATTTGGAAGCATTGCGCAAGGAGTAAGATATTAGAAATTTTCACTGCAACATTATGTGTGTTATTCATTTAACTACAAGTTCTTTTCTTATCAGGACAAAGCATATTTAGTTATGGTGTCATTTTATTCATTATGTCTTAAAAGATGAGTAATTATTTTTGGCAAAGATACATATAAAATAGATTCTTACATATACGTTGACTAAGATTGTGACTATCAAGAATTTAAACCATGCTTTGCTTCAGTTGGAGTCCAAAACGGTTGAGACTGTAGGTGAGTCACACTACGGTACATAACTATGAAAATGGTAGTCATGAGGAGGAACTCTTGAGGAGAGGTGTTAATGTGCAATCAGTCTCAAAGTGAGAGATTATTGAGTGAAGAGCCTACTTGTAATGCATTTGCACCCTACATGGCTTTCTAGTGACTGCTGATACACCTTAAAATTACATGTTTTTAATATACATTTAATATTTATTTTATGCACATTTTTTATGATATTTCACTATAAGGGATGATATTTTGCATTTTTTTGGTTCTAGGTACAAGGAATGGATCTTTAAAGAAAGCAAGGGCAAAATGAAGCAAAATGACACAATATCATATGACACCATAGCGCCAGCTTTTGGCACCATAGCACTGGGTATTCGATGTGATGGGTGTCATAGCACTAGCCCTTGGTGTCATCTTGCCAGCTATTTGACGTGATGGCACCATAATGCCCTAGAGTGGCACTATAGCACAATAAAAAGTTTCTCTAGAAGATTCATTAAATTTAACCAAATTTTGAAAGGGGTTTGAAGTGGCCCTTGGTTATTTTTAGAGATCTATTAAAAGGGACCAATGGCTAAATGAAACAGAGTTCTTGGGGATTTTTTAAGGAGAGTTTTGGAGAGTTTTAGGGTGTGTGAGTTCATATTTGTGAGTCTTTATTTGTGTAAGAAGAGTTTTGAGATTACTTGAAGGAGACCTCATCAATTGCTTACAGAGAAGGCATAAGATAAGTAATTTATATTTGTGTTTGAGTTTCTATTGTTAAGACTTGGCTTTAAATAAAAATCATGTGTTTTTGTTTAATCTTATGAATTCTGAGTAGTTTTTCTTTCTTTCTCGTTGCATATGAGAATTAATCAAGTGGGATGAGATTGATATAAAGATTTCTTTTTAGTTTATAAAATTGTGATAGTGTGTTCACTGATTCTTCATTGACTTTACAAATTGGCCACTCGTGAGGTTAAAATCTATTGCAAAACATATTGACCCAGTAGGGTGATCTCAATTTTATATGACAGTACAATGTATGCAGTTATAATCTTATTTTTATCTTGTATTTCTTACTTTGCAACGATACCAAAAACTTGATTTTGAAGCAAATAAGAATGCAATTGTTATATTTAAATACGAGATACTATGCAAGTTTACGTATCATTACCAAGCAATATAGGACTTTTCGATTAAGCTCTGAATATCAAACCCTCAGAGAGAAATACAATATGTAATTAAATCAGAAAAAATTAGATAACAAATTATACTTTGCAAAATTTTCTTACTAAAACTATAAATGCTATAAAAAGAATGAAAGTTTGATTCTTTTTAGTAATTTTTTTATAATTGAAAATAAAGTAAACAACTAACTAAATTTAACTAGATATTTGTAAGTTTAAGGCAATATAAATAAAATAACTTTTTCGTTATCATGAATCAGTAACAAGTATAGGAATCTTTTGTGGAAGTATTCAAATTGTGTTGTGTCAAATAGGAGCAATAGTATTCTTTACCCTTACTAGAGATGCTTTAAAGAACAATGACTAATTTAAAGTTTGAATAGTCTTTAAGACGGGCTAGGTATGGAAGATACTACCTCTCACTTTAGAGTTCCCTCTTCTCCCTCCACTTAGGGGCTAACATGTCGTATCAAACCTAAAACTATAAAACAAATTGGGGGATTTAGCCTGTCACTCTAAAATCCTCTAATTATTTATCCTTCAAATTTTATTTCCCTATTTATTTGCACTCAATCATATGAATTACATTCTCATCCATACAATCTCATGNAAATTTTATTATTAGGACTTTTGGTTAGAATTTCAGATTTGAAGGTGAATATGAGGCAAAGGGTGCAAGCTAGAAGAGGAAGATTGACTCGAGCAAACTTTGGTAAGGAAATTTCGGTTTATTTTATAAATTTAATTAGGATTAGATAAAGTAAAATAATGAACTTAATACTTAAATAATAAAAAGTTAATAGTTCATTAAAACATTATATTAATCAAATTTTATATCATGTTAGGCTTCTAATTGAGTCGACGTCATGGTAAATTAAATAACAAATTAATTGACAGCGAGGTGAGTACTCATGTTCTTATACTATAGTAATATTTTGCTTCTTCTAAACTAATGAATTTATTGGTATTATCATTAGTTATATTGAAATTGCTGCAAACATTAGATTTTGAATTTTGGTGAATTTTTGTTCATATTGTAGGAATGATATATGTGCACAATATTATTTAAATTATTAGAAATATTCTTCATATTATAGGAATGAATTTTTGTCAATGCAAATGAGAAATAAATATTTATTATTAGAAAGTGATATTTTTATTGGTTGTTTATATGTGCATGATTGATTATGATGAAATCACCAATTCATAGTACTAGTGAGGAATATTAAGGTACTCGTGCATTTATATGAAAAATGATATTAGCATTGAAGCACCTTAAATGGTAAAATTTTTAGACGGTGTTCTTGTGACTGCTACACAAATATAAAATGATATTGATATGATATTCATTAACATCTCAAATATTTATATTATTTTATTAAAAAGTTTAACTGACATTCATATTGTTTTTTTTTTATTTTAATACTATAGTTTTGGAGTATGAGTATTTACTGACTTGTTTAGCTCATTATTATTTTTAATCTAACTTTTTCAGATTACATTTATTGATTAAAAGATGAGCGATAGAAGAGAAAACATTTATAGAAGACAGACTATTAGTAGCGAAGTTAACTTAAATATACTGCTTTAATTTAATTTGATTAGTGACTTTTCATATGTTAAATTATAGATGAATATAGAAAATTTAATTTTTGTTGTCCGACCGTTCATTCACGTCTTGGTTAATTCCAATCCCTAGGTCAGGTTGTGATAATTCAATCATGGGAGGTTACAACAGTTCTGCCATCTTCAACGTGCCTGATCTAATTTCATATTATGAGAAGACAAATACTTTGACTGGAGACTGATGCAGGTGCATCTTCTGCATGAGACGTGGTAGCCACAAGTGTCGAGCCAGGACTGGGGTGTCAAGTCTGAACTGGCCAATTTGACCGGTCCAGATGAGGGGTGGGAGGTTAGACTAGACTCTTTGGGGTCAGGATTTTCCTCCTAACATAATTGGAGCCCTCCTTTGTTGCCTAATGGTATTTATAGGTTTTTTGTGTACTCTAGGCTTTGTTTTTTATTCAGCTTTCTATTAGGACAGTTGTTCGTGTCTAAGTTTCCTCTTGTAGTGATGTATCTGAAGGAGAGGAGGCGGTCTGGCTGTAACTCGTTCTGAATTGGTTTTTATTTACCCTTCCCTGTTTCCTTGCTTCCCCAACCTTCATCCCAACTTCCCAACCTGCTGCCATCTTTGCTGGAACTGTCTTGCCAACAGTTTGGCTGATGTCTAGACGCCTTCTAGTCCTTTGTTGCCTAATGGTATATTATTTTTTCATGTTATAATATTATGAGCACAAATTTTGGTTAAATATTTCATTCATTGATATTCAATGTTTCTTTATATTATTTTAGGTACCATATCTATCATAATAGATAAATACGAATAATATTTGATATAGGGACATCTTAATCATTCATTGCAGTGGATTTAGTTAACTTGATGGGTTTGAATACTTAAAAGATGCTTAATGTTTTATCAATTAGAATTCCAAATGGAAGTTATATGAATGTTAGCCATATGTTGAGTAAGTTTAAATATCAGTTCTAGAAATTTGAGGTGTGGCTGGTTGTATTAATATTGGTTGAATTTTTAAGCAATTTTAGATATGGATTAACTATTTGACCATTTCTTGATTATAGATTATAATACGAAAGTAATCAAACTCAATCTACCTGTAGAGAGAGATCAGATTTTATAGAGATGATGATTAATGTCTATAATAATCACTTCTATGAAAGCCTTCAAGTTCTTAACAATACCAATCAAGGTTTTTAGTTCAGTTGGAAGATACAACAGGAGATGCGAAACGGTTGAATGATATTCCACTGGTGCAAAGAATAACTAGGAAGTTTTTTTAGGTGATTTACCTGGACTATCGCTAGTAAGGGAGATGATTGCACTATCAATTTATTGCCAGGTTCGGAACCAATACTTAAAAACACCTTATAGAATACAGTTAAAGAATTAAAAAAATTGAAAAAATCATAAATTATTTGATAAAAGATTTTGTGAGGCTTAGNAAGACTCTTTGGGGTCAGCATTTTCCTCCTAACATAATTGGAGCCCTCCTTTGTTGCCTAATGGTATTTATAGGTTCTTTGTGTACTCTAGGCTTTGTTTTTTATTCAGCTTTTTCTATCAGGACAGTCGTTCGTGTCTAAGTTTCCTCTTGTAGTGCTGTATCTGAAGGAGAGGAGGTGGTCTGGCTGTAACTCGTTCTGAATTGGTGTTTATTTACCCTTCCCTGTTTCCTTGCTTCCCCAACCTTCATCCCAACTTCCTAACCTGCTGCCATCCCTGCTGGAACTGTCTTGCCAACAGCTTGGCTGATGTCTAGCCGCCTTCTAGCCCTTTATTGCCCACCCCCTGCACGAGCCTTGCTGCTGCCCCTTCCAGCTACAAGCCCTCTACCACCACTCTTCCACCACCGTACCACACCCCTCTTGTTGCAGCCCCTTGCCACTTCCTAGCTGCTAGCCACCCTTCAGCCACCTAATGGCCCCTCCATCACCTTCCCCTGCCATTGTCTCCCCTCCCCTTGTCACTGCTCGACCATCTAACTCCCTCTATATTACTATTCCCCCCTCCAATTGCAGAACACCAGATTTGATTTGTGCCCAAGTTAGTGTTTGCGTTGAGCATCTGTTTTTCTTTCCAATTTTGGTGTGTGTGTGTAACTCCTATTTGCTTTCACGATAAAAGTTGCATTTTACTTTATAATTTGGGTTAACTTTGGTATCAGACGGCCTGCAATTCGTCTTGATATCGATGATTATCCTGTTGGTGGAAGGAGTTAGAATGATTGAGCTGGACTTACAGGCTACTCATAGGAGACTATTTCCAAAAGAGAAAAATTTCAGAAGAATTTAAGGGTTCACAAATTTCTCAAGCTAAGCAATTCTCTTAATCAGGAAGTTCAGGTACTAAGAAGAACAAATTCTATAATTATTGGAAGGCAGAGTGATGCTAAGAAGTGTAAAAAATTTGAAAAGTTTCATGAGGGTGAATGTTTATCATGATTCAATATTTGTTTTTGGTACCATCAACCAGGACACACTAAGAAAATGACTTGAACAAAGAAAGGACTCTAGAGGAAACTAGAGTTAGTACTAGCACATTAAAATGGAGTTCGGTCGGACATAACAACATTAGTGCCAAACTAGAATTAGACACGCAGAATGTTCGGTCCAGGGTGTATGCACAATTGCAATTTGGAGCTCAGGATTCACATGAGGTTATCACTGGTATGTTTTATATTAAAGAAAAATAATTGATTAGAATTTTAGTATGTAATGGAGTATATTATCTTTTCATGTTATAATATTATGAGCACAAATTTTGGTTAAATATTTCATTCATTGATATTCAATGTTTCTTTATATTATTTTAGGTACCATATCTATCATAATAGATAAATACGAATAATATTTGATATAGGGACATCTTAATCATTCATTGCAGTGGATTTAGTTAACTTGATGGGTTTGAATACTTAAAAAATGCTTAATGTTTTATCAATTAGAATGCCAAATGGAATTTTTATTAATGTTAGCCATATGTTAAGTAAATTTAAATATCAGTTCTAGAAATTTGAGGTGCGGCCGGTTGTATTAATATTGGTTGAATTTTTAAGCAATTTTAGGTATGGATTAACTATTTGACCATTTCTTAATTATGGATTATATCACGAAAGTAATCAAATTCAATCTACCTGTAGAGAGAGATCAGATTTTATAGAGATAGATGATTAATGTCTATAATAATCACTTCTATGAAAGGTTTCCAGTTCTTAACAATACCAATCAAGGTTTTTTAGTTCGTTGGGAGATACAACAGGAGATGTGAAACAGTTGAATGATATTCCACTGGTGCAAAGAATAACTAGGAAGTTTTGTTAGGTGATTTACCTGGACTATCGCTAGTAAGGGAGAAGATTGCACTATTTATTGCCAGGTTTGGAACCAATACTTAAAAACACCTTACAGAATACAGTTAAAGAATTAAAAAAATTGAAAAAAACATAAATTATTTGATAAAAGATTTTGTGAGGCTTAGCATTAGCTTGGGGAGCTCCAACATTATTTATAAAGAAACAATGTAAGTTTTAGGATGTTTATTAATTATAGGGAATCAAATTGGCACATTGTTAAACGTAAATATTAATTTCCGAGAATTGATGATTTTTTTGATCAATTGGAAGGGCTTTTTTATTTTAAAAAATTATTATGAGATTAGGTTGTCACTAGTTGAGTATTAAATAAATAGATATAGCAAATACAACATTAAGTTTCAAACATGTGTATCAATACGTAAGTAATCAACAATCTACCTTTAGAGACGAAGGTTAGATTTTATGGAGATAGATGATTGATGTCTATAATAATCACTTCTATGAAAGGCTTTCAAGTTATTGGCAATTCCAATCAAGATTTTTTTAGCTCAGTTGAGTGATACAACACGAGATGTGAAATAGTTGAATGATATTCCAATGGTGAAAGAATAACTAGAAATGTTTTTAGGTGATTTACCTGGACTATTGCTAGTAAGGTAGATGATTGCACTATTAATTTATTTTCAGGTTCGGAACAAATACTCAACGCACCTTACAAAATAACAGTTAAAGAATTATAAAAATTTAAAAAATAGAAATTATTTTGTAAAAGATTTTGTGATGCTTAGTATATCACCTTGGGGAGCTCCAGTCTTATTTATAAAGAAAATATGTAAGTTTGGGGATGTGTATTAATTATAAGGAATTGAATAGACACGCTCTTAAAAATAAATATTAATAGTCAAGGATTGATGATATTTTTGATCAATTGGAACAATTTTTTTTTTTTAAAAATCATTATGAGATTAGGCTATCACTATTTGAGTATTGAAGAAAAATATATAGCAAATGCAACATTAAGTATTATGTATGGACATTATGAACTTGTGGTGATGTCATTTGGATTGACAAATACTTAAGCAGTTATTATGAATTCAATGAACATTTTGTTTTGGTCATTTTTAAATATATTTTCAATAGTATTCATAAACAACATCATGGTGTATTAAAATGTTGAAGTAATTCAGATAATCTATACGTAGTTTTGTAGGTTTTAAATGATAAGAAGTTTTATGCAAACTTTCTAAATATCAATTTTACTTAATGAGTGTCACATTTCTTAGGCATGTTATTAGGGGTGTCAAAAATTGACTCGACACGCTAATTTGATCCAAACTTGATTAATAAAATTCAAGTTCTGGTTTAATAATTTTTTAGTATAGTTCAGGTTAGGAATCCTAATATGTTTAATTTTTTAGTTTGGGTTCAAGTTGACCTACCAACCTGAAATTGACTCCAAGCTGACTAGCTAACCTGAAATTGACTTGAAATCGACTTATCAATTTGAAATTGATTAAAAAGGTTGTTATGCCTTATGTTAAATAGGTTTTACGAGTCGAGTTTGGGTCAGCGCATTGAAGGAGTGTTGGGTTCGGGGTGGACTTTTTGACCTGTTTAATATATAACCAATTTTGGTCAGACCCTAGACCTGACCCGTGAATCCGATTTGATAACCCTATGATCAAAATATGGTATATCAATATATCATAATAAGATAAATGCATTGGCAGATTGGCTAACATGGACTACAGTTACAGTACACAAGAACTTTCTAGGCCTTGTTGGTTATTATAAGAGATTTATTGAGTTGTTTTCTTAAATTGTTGTGTTGTTATCAAGCTTAACTCAAAAAATAAATTTTGAATGAATAGATTGTTGTGAATAGGCATTTCAAAAGTTAAAATATTTTTTAATGACTGTATCAATACCAATTATCCCTCAGAATCTGATGAATTTCAAACTTTTAGTGATGCTTCATTAAGGGGATTGAGATGTGTTTTTTATGCATCATGAAAAAAATTAATGCTTATCCTTCTAGATAATTAAATAATTATGAAAACCCGTGATTTAGAACTTGCAGCATTTGTATTTGCATTTAAAGTTTGAAATCATTATTTATATGCAGTCAGATGTGANAAGGCGAATATGAGGCAAAGGGTGCAAACTAGAAGAGGAAGATCGACTCGAGCAAACTTTGGTAAGGAAATTTCGGTTTATATTATAAATTTAATTAATGAATTTAATTAGGATTACATAAAATAAAATAATGAACTTAATACTTAAATAATAAAAAGTTAATAGTTCATTAAAACATTATATTAATTAAATTTTATATCATATTAGGCTTCTAATTGAGTCAACGTCAAGACAAATTAAATAAAAAATTAATTGACATCAAGATGAGTACTCATGTTCTTATGTTATAGTAATATTTTGCTTCTTCTAACCTAATGAATTTATTGGTATTATCATTAGTTATATTGAAATTACTGCAAACATTAGATTTTGAATTTTAGTGAATTTTTGTTCATATTGTAGGTATGATATATGTGCAAAATATTATTTAAATTATTAGAAATATTGTTCATATTATAGGAATGAATTTTTATCCATGCAAATGAGAAATAAATATTTATTATTAAAAAGTGATATTTTTATTGGTTGTTTGCATGTGCATGATTGATTATGATGGAGTCACCCATTCATAGTACTAGTGAGGAATATTAAGGTACTCATGCACTTATATAAAAAATGATATTAGTATTGAAGCACCTTAAATGGTAAAATTTTTAGACGGTGTTCTTGTGACGGCTGTAGAGATATAAAATGATATTAATATGTTATTGATATGATATTCATTAACATCTCAAATATTTATATTATTTTATTAAAAAGTTTAACTAACATGCATATTGTTTTTTTTTAATTTTAATACTATAGTTTTGGAGTATGAGTATTTACTGACTTGTTTAACTCATTATTATTTTTAATCTAACTTTTTCAGATTACTTTTATTGATTAAAAGATGAGCGATAGAAGAGAAAACATTTATAGAAGACATACTATTAGTAGCGAGGTTAACTTGAATATACTGCTTTAATTTAATTTGATTTGTGACTTTTTCATATGTTAAATTATAGATGAATATAGAAAATTTAATTTTTGTTGTCCGACCGTTCATTCACATCTTGGTTAATTCCAATCCCTAGGTCAGGTCGTGACAATTCAATCCTGGGAGGTTACAACAGTTCCGCCATCTTCGACGTGCTTGATCTTATTTCATATTATGAGAAGACAAATACTTTGACTGGAGACTGATGCAGGTGCATCTTCTGCATGAGACGTGGTAGCCACTGTTGTCGAGCTAGGACTGGGGTGTCAAGTCTGAACTGGCCAATTTGACCGGTCCAGATGAGGGGTGGGAGGTTAGACTAGACTCTTTGGGGTCAGGATTTTCCTCCTAACATAATTGGAGCCCTCCTTTGTTGCCTAATGGTATTTATAGGTTTTTTGTGTACTCTAGGCTTTGTTTTTTATTCAGCTTTCTATTAGGACAGTTGTTCGTGTCTAAGTTTCCTCTTGTAGTGATGTATCTGAAGGAGAGGAGGCGGTCTGGCTGTAACTCGTTCTGAATTGGTTTTTATTTACCCTTCCCTGTTTCCTTGCTTCCCCAACCTTCATCCCAACTTCCCAACCTGCTGCCATCTTTGCTGGAACTGTCTTGCCAACAGTTTGGCTGATGTCTAGACGCCTTCTAGTCCTTTGTTGCCTAATGGTATATTATTTTTTCATGTTATAATATTATGAGCACAAATTTTGGTTAAATATTTCATTCATTGATATTCAATGTTTCTTTATATTTATTTAGGTGCCATATCTATCATAATAGATGAATACGAATAATATTTGATATAGGGACATCTTAATCATTCATTGCAGTGGATTTAGTTAACTTGATGGGTTTGAATACTTAAAAGATGCTTAATGTTTTATCAATTAGAATTCCAAATGGAAGTTATATGAATGTTAGCCATATGTTGAGTAAGTTTAAATATCAGTTCTAGAAATTTGAGGTGTGGCTGGTTGTATTAATATTGGTTGAATTTTTAAGCAATTTTAGATATGGATTAACTATTTGACCATTTCTTGATTATAGATTATAATACGAAAGTAATCAAACTCAATCTACCTGTAGAGAGAGATCAGATTTTATAGAGATGATGATTAATGTCTATAATAATCACTTCTATGAAAGCCTTCAAGTTCTTAACAATACCAATCAAGGTTTTTAGTTCAGTTGGAAGATACAACAGGAGATGCGAAACGGTTGAATGATATTCCACTGGTGCAAAGAATAACTAGGAAGTTTTTTTAGGTGATTTACCTGGACTATCGCTAGTAAGGGAGATGATTGCACTATCAATTTATTGCCAGGTTCGGAACCAATACTTAAAAACACCTTATAGAATACAGTTAAAGAATTAAAAAAATTGAAAAAATCATAAATTATTTGATAAAAGATTTTGTGAGGCTTAGCATTAGCTTGGGGAGCTCCAACATTATTTATAAAGAAACAATGTAAGTTTTAGGATGTTTATTAATTATAGGGAATCAAATAGGCACATTGTTAAACATAAATATTAATTGCCGAGAATTGATGATTTTTTTGATCAATTGGAATGGCTTTTTTATTTTAAAAAGTTATTATGAGATTAGGTTGTCACTAGTTGAGTATTAAAGAAATAGATTTAGCAAATACAACATTAAGTTTCAAACATGTGTATCAATACAAAAGTAATCAATTGTTAAACATAAAGATCAGATTTTATGGAGATAGATGATTGATGTCTATAATAATCACTTCTATGAAAGCTTTGAAGTTATTGACAATTCCAATCAAGATTTTTTTTGCTCAATTGAGTGATACAACACGAGATGTGAAATAGTTGAATGATATTCCAATGGTGAAAGAATAACTAGAAGTTTTTTTAGGTGATTTACCTGGACTATCGCTAGTAAGGTAGATGATTGCACTATTAATTTATTTTTCAGGTTCGGAACCAATACACAAAACACCTTACAAAATAACAGTTAAAGAATTAAAAAAATTTAAAAAATAGAAATTATTTGGTAAAAGATTTTGTGAGGCTTAGTACATCACCTTGGGGAGCTCCAGTTTTATTTATAAAGAAAAAATGTAAGTTTCGGGATGTGTATTAATTATAAGGAATTGAATAGGTGCGCTCTTAAAAATAAATATTAATTGTCAAGGATTGTTGATATTTTTGATCAATTGGAAGGGTTTTTTTTTTAAAAAAATCATTATGAGATTAGGCTATCACTATTTGAGTATTAAAGAAAAATATATAGCAAATGCAACATTAAGTATTATGTATGGACATTATGAATTTGTGTGATGTCATTTTTTATTGACAAATACTTAAGCAGTTATTATGAATTCAATGAACATTTTGTTTTGGTCATTTTTAAATTTATTTTCAATTGTATTCATAAACAACATCATGGTGTATTAAAATGTTGAAGTAATTCAGATAATCTATATGTAGTTTTGTAGGTTTTAAATGATAAGAAATTTTATGCAAACTTTCTAAATATCAATTTTGGCTAATGAGTGTCACATTTCTTAGGCGTGTGATCTATTAGGGGTGTCAAAAATTGACTCGACACGCTAATTTGACCCAAACTTGATTAGAAAAATTCAAGTTCGGATTTAATAATTTTTTAGTATAGTTCAGGTTAGGAATCCTAATATGTTTAATTTTTTAGTTTGGGTTCAAGTTGACCCACCAACTTGAAATTAACTCCAAGCTGACCAGCTAACCTGAAATTGACTCGAAATCGACTTACCAATTTGAAATTGATAAAAAAAGTTGTTATGCCTTATGTTAAAATAGGTTTTACGAGTCGAGTTTGGGTCAGCGTGTTGAAGGAGTGTTGGGTTCGGGATGGACTTTTTGACCTGTTTAATATGTAACCAATTTTGGTCAGACCCCAGACCTGACCCGTGAATCCAATTTGACAACCCTATGATCAAAATATGGTAATATCAATATATCATAATAAGATAAAGGCATTTGCAGATTGGCTAACATGGATTACAGTTACAGTACACAAAAACTTTCTAGGCCTTCTTGGTTAGTATAAGGGAGTTATTGAGTTGTTTTCTTAAATTGTTGTGTTGTTATCAAGCTTAACTCAAAAAATAAATTTTGAATGAATAGATTGTTGTGAATAGGCATTTCAAAAGTTAAAATATTTTTTAATGACTGTATCAATACCAATTATCCCTCAGAATCTGATGAATTTCAAACTTTTAGTGATGCTTCATTAAGGGGATTGAGATGTGTTTTTTATGCATCATGAAAATAATTATTGCTTATCCTTCTAGATAATTAAATAATTATGAAAACCCATGATTTAGAACTTGCAGCATTTGTATTTGCATTTAAAGTTTGAAATCATTATTTATATGCAGTCAGATGTGAAGTTTTTACTAATTCTGAGCTTATATTTTCACAAAAAAAATGATAAGACATAGAAGATGATTGTACTTTATTAAGGATTATGATTTGGATAGAAATTATCATTTTGGAAAAGTAAATGTTGTTGTAGATGTGCTAAGTAAGAAAATTTCAGGTAGTTTAAATTGGTTGATTGCTTAGCAAGAACACTTAATTAAAGATATAGTAAGATATTATCAATGATTGATTAAAATGATGATAATGTTTTTTAATTAAATCAGTTGACAATTTAGTTTTTGCTAAAGGGCAAAATATAAGATTCAATGACTATAATATTATTATTTAAAAAATCTTAAATTATATTAAGGAAAACGATTTAGAGGGATAAAAAATAGATGAAGATGAATTGATAAAATACAATTGCAAGATTTATTTTTTAGATGTTGATAATGTGAGGGAAAAACATTTAAAATTGACATATTTATGAGACTATATAATAAATCCATGTAATAATAAAATGTATCAGGAGCTCAAGGAATTATTTGGGTTGCCAGAATTGAAAAAAAAATATTGCAGAATTTTTGGTCAAATATCTTATATGTCAGCTAATTAAGGCAAAAGCCACAAGCTAGGTGGTAACAGCCAAATGAGAATGGGAGGAGATAGTGATGGATCTTGTGATCGAGTTGCATATATCAAAACAAAATCATAATATGAGTTATAGACATATTAACCAAGTTTGTGCATTTTTTGCTAATTAGATAATAGATCATGTTGAGAAATTAGCTAAATTATATGTGGATGAGATTATACGATTACACGATTACCAAAATTTATAACTTCAAATAGAAATGACAGATTTAAATGTAGATTATGAAAAATAATTTGGAAGTTTTGGGCACAAATTGGCTTTCACTACTGCATTTCACTACAAATAAATAATCAGGAATGACAATTAAATTTTAGAGGATTTATTTCGTTTATATATCCTTAATTTTGGTGAAGGATGAGTTGCACATATTATTGACAGAATTTGTATACAACAATAATTATCAAATAAGCATTAGAATGATTTATATGAAGCTCTTGGTGGAGGGAAATACATAGCATCGTTGTTTTGGATTGAAATGCGAGAACTGAAAATTATTGGTGTTGATTTTGTGGATGTTATTGAAAAGATCCGACTATTCAAAAATAAATTAATAACAGTTCAAGATAAACAACGAAAGTATCATCATGCTAGACATGCATCAGTGGAATTTGATATTGATGAGTTTGTTTTTATCAATTTTAGTCCAACGAAAGGCGTGCAATGATTTAGGAAGCTAAGAAAATTGTGTCCGCAACACATAGTGAAATTGGAAAAAGAATTGGGATCTTGGCTTACAAATTAAATTTACCAACACAAATGCAGGGAGTAGATGATGTATTCCATTTCTCTACACATTGAAAATATATTGCTGATGAATTAAGTAAAGTTTTTGCATATTCAATCGATTTGTAACTTGATTTGACCTATATAGAAGAATCTAATAGAATATTGAAATTTGATGTTAAGAAAATCTGTAATCGATAAACTTCGTTTGTAAAGATTATATGGAACTATGAGTTTAAGAGATGCCACTTAGAAGAAAGCCTTAGAAATGCATGAAGACAGTCACATCCTTTCAATTAAGGTATATTTGCTTTTAACGTTTCAAAATTTAAGGTCAAATTTTCTGTAGGAATGAGAGAATATAATAATCGAAAGATTTGAAAAAGGCTGAATGATATGTCAGTTGATGAAACTTACACTAATTATGACAAGGAAAATGGAGGGTTTCGAACATAATTGTTAGAATGAGAAACTATGAGAACGAGGAGACACCGTTGAGATGCTATTTAATTTTTTGGAGGTGTGTGTGACAAGTGGGATAAAGTCTAGTTTGAAGCAAAAACGAGTGGTAGAAATCATGCACAGGACGTCTGGTAGTGGGGTCGCTTACAAGTGACGAGCAATGGGGAGGAGAGCGCTTATGAGCATTTAAGCTACGTAGGTGAATGATGGGTTGAGCGACAATTGTATGCGAGGGCAGAGGGATTATGCGGGAAGGAGGTGAGTGTGCGATCTTGCTGAAATTAGGTTAGGGTACATTTTTTTACTTAATTTATAATGAATTAGTTTTAAGTTTATTAAGTATTAACAATAAATTTTTATGAATTAACGTTAGAACTTGAAAGTTGCTAAGGTATACTAATCCAAAAATTTTAAAGAGATTGTTGATTTCACAAGGAAAGGAATTAAGGTAAGTTTATATTTATGCCTTTCATTTTAGTATAAATTTTTAGAATTAAATTATTTTAGGCTGAAATCTTGTTTATATAACATTTTAATAGTCTGAAATTGTATGTTAGAAACTTAAAAATTGAAATTTTGAAATTTATTAAGGATACAAAAGATCGAAGTTATTGTTGGTTGTGCCAAGTAAAAAGTGAAAATAGAAGTGATGTAATTTAAAAGATTTATAAATTAAAGTGAGATAGATTAAATTTTATTGTTTAGAATCTATATCTTTACTTTTATGATTAGGTGAAATTGATGAAGGTCAATAATTGAAGTTATTGAGAAAAAAGAAAAACTCGTGGAAGATTTTTGCAGACTAATCAATGTGTAAAATTTATATTATCAAGTTTGTTAAAGATTGTGCATGTTTACATTCTTAAAATTAGTTTGAAAAAAATAAATGAATTTCATGAAATATGAATATAATTGTAAATTTATTAATTATGATATTATATATATAAGTTAAATATCATGTTTAATTATCAAATAAATCAAGATCAAAGTAAGGAAACAAGTTAAAAGAAAAGTCAGCCAACAAATTTTATTAAAATTTAACTTTATAAGGTGAAATTGTTGTTAGTAAATTTTTCTTACTTCAATTAAATTTATTCATTTTATTTTTAATATGCATTTATGTTTTCAAAAATTAAATTATGATAATATAGGTAAATTTAATGAATATTTAATATTTTTGAATACTTCATATGCTGCATTTGTACTAAAAGCTTAACATATGTTCTAATGATTTAAAGAAATTAAAGAAAACATCAAATGAAATAAATTTACAGGTCAATCACATGAGTCGTTATATTATGGTATTAACTTTAATTGATACTCTATCCATGCTCGAAATAAAATGAAAAGGCTTGGAAAAACTGAAATGGAGGTATCTTAATTTGTACGGTATTTTAGGTTTTTCAGTTTTGATTTCTTCAAAGAAATATAGTTTTAATTTTTTAACAGATTTCTAATTAAATAAAATGCAAATGTTTGAAAGATATAATAAAACGAAAAATTTAAGTTTAATCATAATTTTTTTAATAGAATTCATATTTAAGCATATATGCATAGTAGAATTGTAATTATTCATTAAGTTGTATTATTACACTGCTTATTTTATGAAAATTTTCGTTAAATTATTTATTTGACAAGAGAGAGTATGCTTACATAAGAAGTTGAGATGAAAATTTGTTTCAAATAATATTGTTTCTGTATTTATTTAGTTTCTTCTTTTTACTCGTATTATTACAAATTGGACATTCTATGTGTTTGAGTGATGTAGAATAACTCTTCTGGTTTAATGTCTCTTTACTTTGGATGATTGTTGTGAATATTGAACTAATATGACACTACCGTTCTATTGTTCATTCCCGTTTTGATAATTTCAAGCTCGATAGGTTGTAACAAAATAATACATCTTGATATGATAATAGATATTTTTTGTTCTAGTAAAATTTTTACTTCTACTCTAGTCTTGGTTGACTGTATTGTTAATTTCATGCTCGCTTTATAGTTGACTATTGCTGCTCATTTTATCCTCTTTGCAATTGTAATCGCTTTGCTATTGTGTTATCCATCTTTGGCATTATAGTTTTTAGGTATTTCTGCAGGGCTTTTGCTGCTAATGGTGTGGTCCATTCACTCCTTCGGACAATAGGATCTAATTTGCTGGTCTTCTGTTGCTTTTTTGCTTGTTATTACACTTTTTTCTTCTATGGTGTTGTCTGTGGTTCCATTGTTGCGCTTTCTTTTGTTTTGGTATTTTGGCTATTGGAGGATTGGATTTTATATTTCGCCAATAAGATGCAGATGACTGGAACTAAATATTTATAAATTGGAAACTCTGAGGCATGTATTAATTTAACTCTATAAACTTTCTAATTCTAATTTACATATGGAGGAAGTGCGAAAATCGAACAGGTAAGTGACATGACATATGAGTGGAAAGAAACCTGAAAAGAGTAGCTCGCTCAGTACAGTACCTGTCAGGAGATGTTTTGGATGCCATGACTACAGACGCATAGCCTTTAGCTGTCCCACAAACAGAGTTGTTTCATTCACAGAGCAAGGCGTCGTTGAGGAAGTGTGAAAGAGGAAGCAGAGGAGGATTTGGAGGAGGAACTTCAACTTTAAGGAGATGAGGGTGAGATGTTAGTGGTTCGACTGGTCCTACCGATTGAGGATATGAGGGAGCAACAGTGGCTTTGCCACAACACATTCTACAACCTTTACACTGTGTAAAAAAGATTTGCAGTCTCATCATCGATGAGGGGAGCAACAAGAATGTAGCATCTACATAGATAGTGGAGAAATCGAGTCTCATGACTCAGAGACATTCCCAATCGTATTATCTGACATGGTTGAATAAGGAGAATAGGGTCATATGAATAGAATGTGTCTGGTGAAGTTTTAAATATGAAGTCGGCTACAAGATTAGATGTGGTACGATATGGTGCTCATGGGTGTCCGTCATCTTTTGTTAGGGAGACCATGACAATTTGACCATAGAACTCAACACGATGAGTTTAGAAACACCTTCACGAAGGATGGTAAGTGCATCGTCATTCTTCCTTCCGCAGAGTCCTAGATCACTGGTGTCCTTGCCATCAGAGAAGTATCGGTGTGATCAATTTTAGTGATGATAGATGATGACAGGGCTGAGGCGTCGATTCCATACATGGGATAGTCATGCCAGAGAGCATTTCAGGATATCACGATCAATATCTTACCGCCATGGTTGCCACCATTCAGGAAGATTTAGGCCATCCTCATTTCCGATCTGGTCAAGCCAATCGTGGGTTACTTTATGAGGATTCAATAGTATATGCATGACACACAAACCCAATTTAGTTCAGTAATGAGCTTCTAGAATATTAGACCGATATGGATCGTTGCTCGCAAATGAGGAAGGCTTCTCAAATGTTTTGGGAGATAGTGTAATCGTTAATGGGATCTCAGAGTTTTTAGGACCTTAGACAAAGAACCAGAAGATTCGACGAATGAGGTCGAAGCTCCCTCATCCCTGGGAGACTGACGTGGGGCTTACCTGGGGTGGGGCTCACTTGGGGGCTGAACCGGTTCCGTAGTGGAGTCGGTCGACTTTTGGTCGGTCGGCATTTGGTCTAGGCTAGAGTTGTCGCCCAAGGGGAGGGATCTTCCCCATTTTATGTATCTACTATTATAATATGTATCTCCTAGTGTTAGGGTTCAGTTTTTGCTTTTAAAATTTTCTATCGTCGACGTCTTTTCCCTTGTTAGGGTTGTATCCGATGATAGGTGGTGCTCAGGTTGTATCTTCTCTAAGGTGGTGATTTCTTTTGCCATAAACCCCAACCAACCTGCCTGCTGCTGCAACTCCCTCCAAACCCTCTACCTGTTGCTGCAACCCGTCCTTCCAGCCTTCCTGCTTATTACCGAGAACTCTAATCACTATGCTCGCCACCGCAACTTCTTTCAAACGCCCTACATGTTGTTGTAACCCTTTTTTCCAGACTTCCTGCTTACGGAGAACACCCATTACCCTGTCGGCTTGATGTCGTGACCCCAATTACTCTGCCTAATGCCGTACATCCCTTCAAACCCTCCTTGCTGCCGCAACCTCCCTACCAAGTACCCCACCTATTTTAGCCGCAACCCACCAATTTCATCCTCATCCTAGAGTGTCGTTTGTGTTTGTCCTATTTATTCTTGTTTCAAGAGTCTTGATTGTAATCCCACTCCATTTTAGCAATAATACCCCCATTTCGTTACTATTTTGGTTAACTCGGGTATTATGTTTATTTATTTATTTTTATATAAATTTATATTTGATGTTGTTGAAACTAATATATTTATTATTATTTTTTTTTTATAAATTTATTTCCGTGTGCACCTATATTAGACTATATTAATGGACGTGAACTTCAACTTGTACTTGCATCATGATCAAAATTAGGGAAAATAAAATTAGGTATGAGGTCATATCTAAAC
>JXCR01134779.1:218367-233312 GCA_002079205.1 Phalaenopsis hybrid cultivar
TGTTGACAAGATGTTGCTTAACTGCGTTGTTTCAAAAATTTAGTCAATGCAGGGAAACATTAGCGAAACCGAACCATAAGCCTAATGAATGGACATCCACGAGTTTGGGATAGCAAAATGAATAATTAAAATAAGCTATCCTAAAGTATTGTCTTTAAAATGGATGTTTTACTAGGTTAAGCACAGTGTACAAAAACCAGCTTAAAAGTAAACCTTGGGCAAGCTTCCACACCCTATAAAGTGCTTTGCACTGTTGTCTCTCCAGCAAAAAGTAGCTAATTGTTGTGAAAAATGGTATATAGAACAAGTCTGCCTCTTCTTGCTGATGAACCCTGATAACATTTTTCAAAAGCCTCTCTGATTGTGGCGCAATCAAATCTGCCCATAACCAATAATCAATGGAATGCTGCAAAAGTATCAATAAGTAAAGAGAAATTATTTTATATCCAGAAAGCATTAGAATGTAATAGATCTACAAGATGTTGGATAATAAAGCGTTAAAACTATCTGCCTAATTAACAAGTAAGAGTTTCTACAAAGAAATAAAACAATAACGAAAAAACAATGACAAGAGAATAAACCAATAGAATAATGGTGCAAATTCTAACAATATGATATAGCATGCTTTTGAGGGTCCATTTGGGGCGGCTACAACAATTTTTAAAAGTAGTTGTAGAGCTCTTGTAAAACATATTTTTTTTAAAGCTGCTATGATTATCATAATTTTATTCCTTTCGAAAAGGTGGAACAACAACCTCCTGATAGCAACCACACTAGCATTTCTAGATGTAAAGAGCGCATTCTCACCATAAAAATTTCTGAAAAAGCAACAAAAAAGCAGTAGACAAACATTTGGCAAAAATTTGAAAGAACAAAGCAGTGAAAAATTTGCGCCAAACAAATCCTAAATTTCTTAAAGGAATGTGGACAAAACTTCTAAAATTTGAAGAAAAATGTAATATACTCCATTTTCAGTAATTCATTTTATTGCTAAATATCTGGAACTCCAATCCGAGATCTTTATTAAAAAAACTTAACATTTTATCTTATTAGGAACGTCAACAAAACATCCAAAATATATAGTAAAATGGAAAATACTCTATCTTCAGTCACCCATCCTGTAGCTAAATGTTTGTTTCGAAGTCAAATCTGAGGTCACTATTCAAGAAATTTAACTTTGGTAGGTACAATTTACTACTTTTGAGTGATTGTATAGCCGGTATTACCAGTTCTTTCTTCCAAATGCAATCTATTTGATTAGAACTATCTTAATTAAAAAAGCACAATATTAAAAATTATCAAAAGTGATCCAAGACTTTCTTTTACTTAATGGGTATTTTTTTAATTGATGTAATCTAGACAAAACCTGCTTTAGGATGGTATTTAGACTATCTTGATCTAATATATTTAGACTAACCCAATCTAGAAAATAGGAGAAAATCAAACACCTTTTTTTCCATATTTGATAACAGTACTATCAATATATCATTCAGTGAACGCCCCTTCAGGCTCTTCCCTTCCATTAATGGACCGTAGATTTTTTAAGTATGGCGTACATCTATGCATGCAATTAGCACTACAGAAGCAGTCTATTTCATCAAGCATTTTCTTAAAGTAAAAAATGATAATAGTACCAGCAAATTGAAATGAGAGTGCTTAACTGAGATGATCAATTAGGATCCTAGTCTTTTTTTTATTGTATTTCTTATCCATAATGTGTCACGACCTGGCTTGATAGTTTAGGATTAACCAAGTTAGAAATTGCGATCGGATGGTATTAACAATTAATTTACTTTTTACATATTTTCAAAACTTCCAATATACATAAAAGAGCCACTATAAAACCATAAAGTACACTACACATAAATCAAAATGTCCAGAAATAATTACATAGTCTGTAGACAACATCTCAACCCGACATATAACAATATATCACTACCCGAAGAAAATAATACAAAGAAACTACAATCATAATACATATAAGAAGAAATTTCTCCTTGTTATCATCCCCTCTTGCACTCCTTGCTCCCTGTTGTTCTACTGCCGCCAGACCAATCCCTTGCTGCTGCTACTTTTGCTACCATGCACGGCAACCTGTTGCCCCGAACTTCCTCCTACAGCCAGCCTGTTGACCAGCAAGTCATTCTATAGCCAACCCACTCTNGAAATTCTCAAATCTTTTAAATATTTCCACACTTCTATTGAGAAACAATCAGGTCCCACTGATTTTCCACCTTGATTTTCTTTAAAGCCTCATCAACTTCAATTTTACTAATGTGACAGTACAACTAAAAAGTTTTATTATTATTAAGATGTCCAGAAAGTCGATTTTATATTANCGAAATTCCTAAATCTTTTAAATATTTCCACACTTCTATTGGGAAACAATCAGGTCCCACTGATTTTCCCCACCTTGATTTTCTTTAAAGCCTCATCAACTTCATTTTTACTAATGTGAAAGTACAACTAAAAAGTTTTATTATTATTAATGATGTCAAGAAAGTCGATTGTATTTTAAAAAACTTCATTAAAACATTTATCAAAATATCTCACCCACCTATGTTGAATATCTTCATCCGAGAAAAGCAATTTTTTTATTTTAATTTTTAATGCACTTGAATTAACTCTTTACTTTTATTTTTGTTTGATTAGTTTATATAAATATCTTTCACTCTCTTTAGTATATAATCCAATATAAAGATCACTAAAAATATAATTTTTAGCACTACAAATAATTCTCTTAGACTCTCAAGGTATCACCTAATTCTCTAAATTTTTACATTTAAACAAATTTTTATAACAAAATTNCAATTTTTTGGTTTTAATCTTTAATACACTTGAATTAACTCTTTACTTTTATTTTTGTTTGACTAGTTTATATAAATATTTTTCACTCTCTTTGGTATCTAATTCAATATAAAGATCACTAAAAATATAAATTTTAGCACTACAAATAGTTCTCTTAGACTCTCAAGGTATCACCTAATTCTCTAAATTTTTACATTTAAACAAATTTTTATAACAAAATTTTTTATATTTTATCTTTTCTAATATATTATTATTTCATCGCCAACTATTTTTATCTATGAAAATTTTTCATTTTGATTCTCCAAGAACATCTTTTGTCAGTTGTTTAATAATATTTGTTACTTTGTCACACATATAATTATTTTCTTCATAAGCAACACAAATTTAAAATCTTAAAGTTTGCTCATAAAAATATTTTTATTTTTCTTTTAAATGTCTTCATCTAATTCTATGATAATGTTTCNGTGTGTTTTGTCACACATATAATTATTTTCTTCATAAGCAACCCAAATTTAAAATCTTAAATTTGCTCATAAAAATATTTTTATTTGACTTTTAAATGTCTTCATCTAATTCTATGGTAATGTTTCATTGTGTTGTTTATCTTCCAACTGTTCATCTTAAAATCCAAAACTAATAATCGATGTTGAAGATCTAAATTTTTATTTATAATAACCTTAAAATATTTACATTCTCGACGATCCATTTTTCTCATAAAAAAATAATCAATTTTTGTTTTATGAGAATCATTCTTATAAGTAATAATATGCTCATCTATTTTCTTAAATAAAGTATTAATAATAACAAAATAAAAAACTAAAGCAAATTCCAATATAATTTGACCTTCTTCATTAATTACTTTAAAAACATAGTCATCATAAATATTTTTAAAATCTTAATAGATTAGATACTAAGGAGAGTGGAAGATAAATGATAAACTAGCCAAACAAAGAGAAAAGAAAAATAAAGATTTAAATCAAGTAAAGTGTATTAAAGCTAAAAATCAAAAAATACTTTTCTTAGAAAAAGATATTCAAAATAGGTGGGTGAGTTATTTTGATAAACTTTTTAATGAAGTTTCTGAAAATACGATCGATCTTAGTGATCTTAATATAGTGAATAATGATAAAACGTTTCATTTTTACCATCACATTAGTAAAAAAGAAGTTGATGAGACTTTAAAGAAACTTAAGGGTGGAAAGTCTGTAGAACCTGATGATATCCCAATTGAAGTGTGGAAATATTTAGGAGATTTAGGAATTTCTTGGCTTACTAAACTCTTTAATATTATTTTAAAAACTAAAAAGATGCTTGAGGAGTGGGGAAGAGTATTTAGATCCTCCATTTTTAAGAATAAAGGGGATGCACAAGAGGGTGCAAATTATAGAGGAATTAAGTTGATCATTTTTAAGAATAAAAAGGATGCACAAGAGTGTGCAAATTATAGAAGAATTAAGTTGATGTGTCATACTTCAAAGTTATGGGAGAGGGCAATTGAACATAGGTTAAGACGCATTACAAAGATTTCTCATAATCAATTTGGATTTATGCCAGGAAGGTCTACTATGGAAGCTATACATTTATTGAGAGGTTTGATGGAAAAATTCAGAGATAATAAGGAGAATGCAAATTTGATTTTTATTGATTTAGAAAAAGCTTATGATAAGGTTCCAAGAGATATTCTTTGGAGAGTTCTTGAGAAGAATGGTGTTGATATGACTTATATTCAAGTCATTATAGATATGTATACTACAGTTGTTACTTGTGTTCAAACTGAAAGAGGATTGACCAAATATTTTCCTATTTCTGTTGGATTACATCGGATCAGCTTTAAGCCCATATCTTTTTGCCTTTAGTTATATGGATGGTCTTATTAGACATCTACAGAAGGATGTACCTTGGTGTATGCTTTTTGCTGATGATATCCTTCTCGTGGTACATCTACAGGAGGATGTACCTTGGTGTATGTTTTTCGCTGATGATATCCTTCTCGTGGATAAAACAAGAGAAAAAGTCTAGAAAAAACTTGAATTATTGAGGTCTACATTCGAGTCTAAAGGCCTTCATTTAAGTAGAACTAAAACTGAATACATGGAATGTAATTTTAGTAGATAATAGCTATAGTGCCAAAAGTGTGACTTTGGGTGATCAAATTATTAAAAGGTGCGAACGATTTAGATATCTCGGGTGAAGGTCTACATTGAAGTCTAAAGGTCTTCGTTTAAGTAGAACTAAAACTGAATACATGGAATGTAATTTTAGTAGTAATAGCTCTAGCATTCGTTTAAGTAGAACTAAAACTGAATACATGGAATGTAATTTTAGTAGTAATAGCTGTAGTCATTTAAGTAGAACTAAAACTGAATACATGGAATGTAATTTTAGTAGATAATAGCTATAGTGCCAAAAGTGTGACTTTGGGTGATCAAATTATTAAAAGGTGCGAACGATTTAGATATCTCGGGTGAGTGACAGAAGTGTGACTTTGGGTGATCAAATTATTAAAAGGTGTGAACCATTTAGATATCTTGGGTCCGTTGTTCAAAGCGATGGTGATATAGATGGGGATGTTAATAGTACGATTTAGATATCTTAGGTTCGTTGTCCAAAGCGATGGTGATATAGATGGGGATGTTAATAGTAGAATTCAAGTTGGTTTTGGTCCATTGTTCAAAGCGATGGTGATATAGATGGGGATGTTAATAGTAGAATTCAAGTTGGTTGGTTTAAGTGTTTTAGGCCTTTTGTGTGATAGAAATGTATTGCTTGGACTGAAAGGAAAATTTTATAAGACAGTGGTGATACCTGCAATGCTCTATGGCGCTGAATGTTGGCCTTTAANTGCGATGGTGATATAGATGGAGATGTTAATAGTAGAATTCAGGTTGATTGGTTGAAGTAGAGGAATGTTTCAGGCCTTTCGTGTGATAGAAAAGCACCGCTTAGACTGAAAGGAAAATTTTATAAGACGGAGGTGAGACCTGCAATGCTCTATGGCGTTGAATGTTGGCCTTTAAAAGAATAATAATAAGTTAAGTGTTGCCGAGATGAGAATGATTAGGTGGATGAGTGACTTTACACTTAGAGATAATAAGTTTAAGGTGTTGTCGGGATGAGAATGATTAGGTGGATGAGTGGCTTTACACTTAGAGACAAAATGTGAAATAGCCTTTTGTGTGATAGAAATGTACCGCTAAGACTGAAAGGAAAATTTTATAAGACGGTGGTGAGAGCTGCAATGCTCTATGGCGCTGAATGTTGGCCTTTAAAAGAGAAGCATAATAATAAGTTAAGTGAACCGAGATGAGAATGATTAAGTGGATGAGTGACTTTACACTTAGAGACAAAATGCGAAATGAATATATCCGTGATAGGGTTGGTAGCTCCTTTGCAAACTTAGAGACAAAATGCGAAATGAATATATCCGTGATAGGGTTGGTGTAGCTCCTGTGACGGAAAAAATTAAAGAAAGTCGTCTTAGATGGTTTGGTCACATTAAACGTCGACCATCTGATGATCCAAGCGAAATGAATATATTCGTGATAGGGTTGGTGTAGCTCCTGTGACGGACAAAATTAGATAAATTCTTAGATGGTTTGGTCACATTAAACGTTCTGATGATCCGATTAGGAGAGTAGATGTTTTAGATTCAACTTGTGTTAAGTTTAGATGGTTTGGTCATATTAAACGTCGACCATTAGATGATCCGATTAGGAGAGTAGATGTCAGATGGTTTGGTCACATTAAACGTCGACCATCTGATGATCCGATTAGGAGAGTAGAGGTTTTAGAGAAATGAATATATTTGTGATAGGGTTGGTGTAGCTCCTGTGACGAACAAAATTAGAGAAAGTCGTCTTAGATGGTTTAGTCACATTAAACGTCGACCATCTGATGATCCGATTAGGAGAGTAGATGTTTTAGATTCGCCTTATTTATTAAACGTCGACCATTAGATGATCCGATTAGGAGAGTAGATGTTTTAGATTTGGCTTGTGTCATTGTACGCGACCATATGATGATCTGATCAGGAGAGTAGATGTTTTAGATTTGAATTGTGTTAAGAAAGGCATAGGTAGACCTAGGAAGACTTGGGATTATTGTATATAAAAATGATCTTAATTTACTAGAACTAAATGAAAATATGACACTAAATAGGATGCAATGGAGAAAAAGGATTCATGTAGTCGACCCCACGTAGTGGGATTAAGGCTTTGTTGTTGTTGTATACCAATCTACTAACATGTCTATTTAAATCTTCTCCAATAAAATTTCTTTCTTTAAGAAGTATCATTTGTATTAATTTTTCTAGTTCATTCCAAAATTTTTCTTTTGAATATACATTTAAACCTACTTGAGTAGTATAAACTCTTACAACATTAAGAATCTTAATATCAAGAATAATCATTAGGGTTGTAATTCTATCTCCAAGTTTATTAATTTTTATAATATTATCTTTCAAACTCTTATTTATTAGAGTTATATACACCATTTTTAGTACGACTCATGTCAGAATATTAAAGTTTAAAATCTAAGCTATCAATCTCACTATTTTTCTCGAACTCATTTAATTTCTTGAATGAATAAGATATTTTTCTTCCAATAAACCATAATATCTACTAATTTCACTAGTTTACCCTGAAGAGTAATGATATTCCAAGATCATATCATAATATTAGTATTATGGACTAACTTTTTTACCCACATTTGTCCATAATATGAGAACATTTGTTTATTTAACACTACATCCGGATGACGATATAGCAACATTTGTACACTTTTTATTGTATTCATGTTATACAACATTTATACATTGATTTAAAGGATTCGTGTCATAATTTTTTTGACAAAAATTTTACGTTGCTTGTCGCCTCAACAACATAAAAAAAGTGGAAAAGAAAAGAGAAGAGATAGTGCCTAAATAAAATTAGGATTGTTTTGATAATTTAAATCTAGATTGCTAATATGATTAAGCATGGCACTGTCCAGGAGTAGAAGAAAACAAATCATCCTTATCAAGAATAAAAATATTGGTGTTATCTAAATAGCAATTCGTGAAGCCCCTAAAGTTTTATGCATCTATGCATTCAATTAGTTCAAGCAATAAATCATAGCCCTATTAAGCATGGCATAATCTATGAAAGCAATTAGCATTAGAAATTTATCTTCAATTAGTAAGTAGATACCTAAGCATAAAAGTTAAGCTTTTCTTCTTTTATCTTCAATTAGTAAGTAGATACCTAAGCATAAAAGTTAAGCTTTTCTTCTTTTATTGCGAACAATTAGATTTCTATACGTCAATGAAATCATTATGACAAAGATAAGAGGTGCTAAAGTCTTATAAAGTCCAAGTCTAAGAACTGTAAATATCGGACTTTTAGGGACCATAACAGTTGATAAGTAATGATACCTCCACAAGATCAAAAGTGAAATCATAAAAGCAGGAAATAAGAAACGTATGCGTCCCTATGCTAATAAAGCTTCCCAATTGGAAGCTCCTATTATAAATCTAAAGGACTCGTTGGCATTTGATCCAAGTAAAGCCCTAGAACCAGCAATGCCATTAAGATATGGAATATAATTCTGATCTCCAGCTCAAAAAAGTACAAAAGAGCAATAACAGAGACAAAGGAAGAAAAAGGAGTTTAATTCACCGACCTGCTCGATTAAGCGATGAACAGGACTCCCATTCGAAGTTGAATTAGAGGTATCCTTGTACGTGTCCCGAAAAAGCCGCAACAGATTGTACGTAAACTTCGCCGGCATCTCGTATACATAAACCCTAACTACAGACAACCCCGCCCACGCATCTGTCTCTCTCCTCCAGATCGCGTCGTCGAGCACCCTCCCCGCAGCCTCACTACCGTCGCTAGCGGCCGTATCCGGATGTGAAGACGCCGTGGAGGATCCAGATGCGAGGAACTTCTCAAGTGAGGCGAAAAAGGAGTATTCTGGAGGTGGGGAGTTAGCGTTGCGGTTTTGGGAGAGAGGGGTGATAGGCGCAAAGCGGGTAAAGGTGGGAGAATCACCAGCGAGGCAGCGAAAGGAGGATAAGAAGAAGAATATGATGGATGCGAGAGCGAGGAGAAAGAGAGCGGCGATGAAGATAGAGGGAGGAAAGGAGAAGAGAGATCTATTGGCGTTTAGCGAAGCAAAGCTCTTTCCTGCCATTGCTGGCCGGAGCTGCAAGCAGAGTAGGGAGAACATGGGACTATGGGAGTTCCCCCAAAGAAATAAAAGATAACCGGGCAACCTAGAGATTATTGCGTGCGAACACCGCATGCATCGCGGTGTTCGATCCTGGCCGTAGATCACGGTGATCTACGATCAGGAATATTTCCGTTTTAAAAAAATAATAATAAAAAATTTTAGGTGGGGCCCACCGAAATACATCAGGACCGTAAATCATGTGATTTACGGTCCGGATCAGCGTCCGCACGCAAGCTACGTGCGGACGCCGATCCGCATGGAATAATTTTTCGGGCAACTTAGGAAGAAATATTCCCTCCGCACAACCCACCTTAAGCTATATGCGTAACTAATAAATTATCATCATGTGTAAATTCTGACCCCACCTATTAAAGTAAATAAAATTAAAATAAATATTTATTTAAATCTTATTTGCGACCCGGCCCGAGCGAAAACTCGAACCCGCCTGCCTTTTCATTTTCTCTGAACTACTTCATTTTCTACGCACTATTTCGAGTTTAGGGCTTAGTCTTCCTCGGCGAAACCCTCCGGCGAAACCCTCTGGCGAAGCGCATCCTCCGGCGCAAGCGAAGGTCACCATGGTGTCCAGTCATTCGTTAAAATCACGGTATGCTTCTAAACCAGATAATGAAATATGAGTAACACATCAGCAACACAACAATAACACAACAATATCACATCAATAGCATATCACACTAGTAATATACCAGTAATACATCAAAAATACAACAATACCACATCAATACCACACAAGTAACACATCATAGATTTGAATCATTAGCACAGAAAAAACCCTACTCAATAACTGCATAAAACAAAATTCGGTGGACTCACAGATATCTCCATGACATAGTTTTGATGTGTTATTTTTATATTATTCTTGTTTTATTCATCTATTTTTTTCCTGTGGTTTAACTGTGTTACTGGTGTGTTACTCTTGCGTTATTTCCATGTTATTCATGTATTATTTGATGTGATATGCTTATGTTTAGGAAGAAATATTAATTAATGACATATGTTTAATGTGTTATTCTTGTATTATTCATGTATTATTTTTTTGTGTTTTAACTGTGTTATTCATGTATTATTAATGTGTTTAGGGTGATTATTAATTAATGACATATGTTTGATGTGTTATTCTTGTATTATTCATGTATTATTCATGTATTACTCTATAGTGTTTTAACTGTGTTATTGGTGTGTTACTCATGTGTTATTTCCATGTTATTCATGTATTGTTGATGTGTTTAGGGTGATTATTAAATAAGTGTGCTTCATGTGCTACTCATGTGTTACTGGTGCGTAATTAGTTATGCTTCTGTGTAGGGTTATTACTGTGTTATGCCGGTGTGTTACTTATGTATTATTCTCGTCTTATTCATGTATTTTTGCAGCGCTTCTGTTAAGGGTGATTGTTAATTTAGAGTAACACATCAATTTTATGTGCTATTCTTGTGATTGTTATTCTAACAATGTGTTATTATTTCTTTAATTTGCAGGATCATTAGTGCAAGGACTTTAACTGTAGATGTCGTCCATCTGCAGTGAGAGGTGCCTTGGATGCAATTCGAGATTTGCTTTCAGAGGAAACCATTAATAATTTAAAGGAAATTAGGGTCTTCAATTTCTTTAACATACCCCCATATCCCTAGGACAATGTCATGACTTTACATATTCTGAGATGTTGGGATAATGAGAGGGGTGTCTTCAAAATGGGTGGAAAGAAGGTGAAGTTACATGTTGATCACGTGGCTTTGTTGATAGGGATAGCGAACAGAGGAGAGCCTGTTTCATGAAAAAAAAAGACCCTTATCAAATGTGGATGCCAGACAAATAAAGAACCAACTGACAAACTTTTTTGTAGAAGGAGCTGCCACCCCACCTTTTGAGCAGTTATACTTGAAATTCATACTAACTAATTTATTTTTTCATTCAAGCAATTTTCATGTGCCTGCAGAGCTAGCTTCTTTTGCTGTAAATGTATAAGCTTTTCCGTCGTTTAATTGGTTTGCTGCCATATGTGATATGATCATCGATCAAGTGAGAATCCTCTCCATGAAATTAAGGCAGAATAAGTCGATTGACTATATTCAAGGATTTATATTTCTCTTAACAGTAACTATTTGTTCTTTACATTGAAACATTAATCTTCTGAATTTTTTTTTTGTTGTATTAACTTTTGCATGCATGTTGATGGTATAAAACATCCTCAGCTTTGGTTTTACGAGCACACCTCTCTTTTAACTTCCGCTGCACCTGACGCTATACCTCGCATTCTGAGGTGGCCAACCAATCATGGGTTGAGTGCTGAGAAGATTCATGAAGCCTTTAAGAGACTTGATCATGTAAGTCATTTAATTTTTATTACAGCTTATTGGCACATATGTTTAATAGCTTTTTAAGAATGCTTGCAACGATTTTGACGAAAACATTTTAATTGTAGGTTAATGACAGATTCTTAGATTTGAGGGACGATGAAGTACAACTACTCAAAAATCTGGAGCAGGGACCACCGATTCCTGCAAGGCAACTTCCACAACACGAAACTACTGCAGGACCATCTTCACCCAAATCGTATGCCAAGGGTATAATTGTTTCTAGTGATATAACCTCAGTACCTGGACATACGACGAAGAGTGCTGATTTCAGGGTACTATATGAGATGCTAAAATCTCATGAACAAATAAGCTTAAATATACAAGATACTGTGACTGATATGAGTACACAGATGAATACTGTGGTAGAAGCATTGTCTACCCTGACATGTCTGGTGCATAGATTATTTGAAACTAAGGCTGACAACGTCGTTGAGAAAACAATATCCGATACAAGTAAGAAGACCAGCAGCAGTGCACATCAACAAAAGAGGAAAGTGAACCCCCTGTATCTCAATATCAGTTTAAGAGAAGACGTAGAAAAAATGATGATGTGTATATTATTGCTCCTGTAAATATAGACGTTCTCGAAGAAACAATAAGGCATGCACAAGACACGAATCCTGCAAAGAATATTGTGCATCCAGCTGATCTTGTACATACATGTGCTCCCGGACAGGCCCAAAACGTCGCTGAACCAATAAGAGAAGCACAAGATGCAGATTTGGGTGATGAGACAATCCATGAAGACCCTGAAGAAGTAGAACGAGCAATAAAGGGTGTTCTTGAATCTCTGGCCCATTCGGTGAGTATGTCATTCTGATTTGTACTATATGATATACATTCATACTTTATTTTTTCTAACAATATTTTTTAGACGCGTCTTCTGACTTTTGCTGTAAATACTGATTCAAAAAAGGGTGATTCCCAAAAGGTCCAAGTATCAGATGAAATTGTACATACTGAATTCAAATTAGATGAAGAAAGCTTAGATCCACCTGGGTATCAGCAAATTTCGAGTCAAAGCCACAGTTCTAATGATGACGAATATGCTATAGTTGTAAGAAAATATTTATAGCTAAGTGCTTGGAAGCATATCTTATATATTCTTATTTTGTGTTATCAATGGATTATTTTATTTTGCAGCTACGTCCTCCGGCTTCAACTTTTGAGTATCCTGGTAGGTCATTGATACCAATTGAAATGCAGGAAGAAATAGACCACTGTCTATCCAGATACACTGGAAGGTAAGTAAATGTCCAACACTCTTTTAATGTTTCGCAGTTTTGTTGTATTTAATTAAAAGAAACTCTTTTTCTTATCAATGCAGCAACGTTATCATTAACAGAGACCATATTTTGATTTATTGATCGGCACTCGAAGACATAATATTAAATAAGTGGCTTGCAGACAAACATGTTGATATATTTGCTATCATGCTGCGCGAAAGAGCTTTAAGGAGACCAGAGTTGTATCGGCCTTACCTGTATGTTTCACCAATGTATGGGGTATGTTCAACAACTTATATTTATTCATACAAGTTTAAGTCATATATTCCCTGCACATTTAAAGTAATATTTTTATGTAGATGCATAAGACATATGGTAGCAAACCCTACGTGAAACATATCACCAACGAGGCCGTAAAAGATGTAAAAGCCATTTTCTTTCCAATCATTCATAATCAACATTGGATCTTGTTGGTTCTGGATCTCAAGTTGAGAAAATGACTAATATATGAATCACTACCTAACCAGATACATAAGGCTGGCGCTACGGAAGTTGTAAGTATATTCAACTCAATTAAAAGTAACACAATAACATTCGAAGAGTAACATAATAACACTTCAACCATGCAGGTGAATATGTTTGCTAGAGATGCCGCTGATTTATTTACAACCAAAATCAATAAATGGTGTCTATCGATTACAAAACATGTACCCACACAAAGAAATAGTGTTGACTGCGGCATGTTCGTCTGCAAGTACAATAAAACTTTAGTGCAGGCCGAAGAAGTCGACTGGAGTGCACATATGAATTGGCAGGATCATATGGAGCGATTTAGAGCAGAATTTGTTTATGACATTTGCATACTTTCGAGGACTTCTGAGTAAATTTGTATATTTTTACTTTACATATTTTGTATAGGTTACTGTATATGTAATAGCTTCATGGTTATTGTATATCAAATATTTGTATAGGTTACTGGCAAAATGTTTATATCTTGGTGAATGTTGGTATTTTAGGTTATTGTATATCAAATATTTGTAGAGGTTACTGTTTATATCTTGGCAAAAATGTTTATAGGTTACTGTTCGTATTTTTTGTATAACACTTGAGTAACATGCTGATCAACTACCTTAGTAACACGTCATTTACATGTCGTTTANATAACTAAATAACATTTTTTTCCCCTTACCTCAAAGATTTGACATATTATTTATATTGTTGTTTGTGTAAGCACTGAATTGATATAAATTCAATTCCACATTCTAAGAAGCGAAATGGGAGACTAAAAATGGAGTCAAGAAGTTGCAATTATTGTTTGAGTACACTTCTAAGTTGGAGAAAATATCTATCTTTGTACCGTCTGTCTGGACGGTCAGCCACTAATGGTCACATCATCAAACACATTGTTCGACATGGCGGTCAGTGGTTGGCCGTCCAGACTTACGAACGTGCAGACAGAATACTTTTTTCATTAAGCTGAGAGGTCATTATAGGAGAAACTATTAAATGTTGGACGCATCTACGGCCAGCGAATAAGAGAATAGAGAGGGTAGGGAGGGAGAATGTGTATACAAATATGCTGTCCTCTTATCAACTGATCATAAGTGAATGCAATACATCTAATATTTTCTCGACTGTAGGGAGGCATGTGCTTGAACTATTTTCTTTAAATTCGNAAAGCGAAATGGGAGACCAAAAATGGAGTCAAGACGTTGCAATTATTGTTTGAATACACTTTTAAGTTGGAGAAAATATATATCTTTGTACCGTCTGTCTGGACGGTCAGCCACTAGTGGTCAAGTCATCATACACATCGCCCGACGTGACGGTTTCATCAAGCTGAGAAGTCATTATAGAGAGAAACTATTAAGAATAAGAGAATAGAGAGGGTAGGGAGGGAGAATGTGTATACAAACATGCTGTCCTCTTATAAACTGATCATAAGTGAATGCAATAGAACTAATATTTTCTCGACTGTAGGGAGGCATGTGCTTGAACTATTTTCTTTAAATTTCCTCGTTTTCTGGTCTAAATGAAGAGAGATGGTACAGGCGGCTTCTGTACTAATTAAAGAGCCTTATTTTATGCGTGTTGGAAGAACAAAGACGTCACCTGCCTCTCACTTCAATTCAGTTCAGCCGGCCACAAGAGTAGTTTGAATGCTATTACAATATTTATGTCTCTGTGATTAAATTTTATGAGAAATAATAACATTATTAATATTATTATTGTTATACTAATTTTTCATTTATTTAGCATTCTATTAATCGAAGTTTCCTAATGCCACCATGGCAGTACTATTAAATAATAGGGCCATTTAATT
>JXCR01134779.1:239664-265752 GCA_002079205.1 Phalaenopsis hybrid cultivar
TTGTTAGGACACCGGACCTAAAATTTGCGCCTGGAGTCTAGTGGACACGTGCCACGTGGCAAGTGAGCCCCATTCCTCTATAAAATTTACCCAACTAGTGAATTATAACGTTACCCACTTGCCACGTGGCAAGTGCCCACTAAACTTCATTGACGCTTCCCACAAATTTGATTCTGTTGTCCTGATAGAATAATCTCTCTCTTCCCAGAGACCTTTCGATACAGGAAAAAAATACCTGATTGAGCCATCATCTCATGCGCTTGCAGCGGTAATTTGATCAATATTATTGAAGGACAATAATCATTACAATGTTCATCATCATAAGAATATAATTAATCATTCCCTAACAATTGTAGATATTTGAAAAATCAAATTCCAATTTACTTTAATAAAAGAGTGATATCAAATAGTTTTGACTTATTTTTTTCTAGAGAATTTTCAAAAAAGAAAAAGTTTAACTCTTATTTTCAATATTTATACTTTGCTTTGTTGCTTTAGCCATGCATATAAGATTGCCACCATATTTTTCATGCACTTTTGAAATTATTGAAAGCTTATATTATAGAAGTTGAAGTTTAATTTGTTGCACTCTAACAAGAGCTATTACTGATTATGCTACTAGACAATCTTACCCTACAGAAACTTAATACTAGTTAATATTGATATAATTAATCATTATTACAACAATAACGCTTAATTACCTCTTACCATCACCAAAGAATTTACTATTAAGAAGAAGAGTGATCGATGTTATAAAGTATAAATCACACTTGAAAAGTGACTCTCTTCACAATTCTATTACAATAGTTTAATTGTCCCTATAATATCTCTTCTCTATAATAAATGATTATACTTAAGAAAGGAGTTTTTACAACACTTTAGAAACTATCGTAGTGGCGAAAATCAATGTTATTTTCATTGAAATGAATTTTAAACTGCTGCAATTTGGAGCGCAGCAAAGACTTTTAGCAGCGGATTTAAATTAAACGGTTGGGAAAGGTTTTTAACTGCGATGACTTTTGCATCGATTTTAACTGCTATTTTCATTGAAGTTGTTTTGATCGCTGCTACTTCTCGATTATATATGACAGAAGATTTACATTTATCACTCCATTCTATGTATTTATATATCTAACACCTAAACTTCGACTTTTATATTTGCACTTTGTGGCACAAGTATAAAAATTACAGTTTGTGTAAATATGTAAATACATAAAAAAAGGTGGTATGCATGTAAATGCCCCAGACAAAAAGTTAATGATAAAATAAAAAAAATAATTTGTGCTCATATATGTTATGACATTAGAAATAATACTATCATACGCACGTTCAATTTTACTAGTCACTTTCTATATGTCAGTTCATGAAGCTATGAAAAGGCGCATGTATACAATTATGAATTTTTAAATAAATTTTCATATTAATTATAAGGTTATTCAAAATAAATAAATAGATGAATAAAAGAAGATGCATTTACACACATACTACACAAGTCTTATGTATTTGCATATTAATACCTATAATTTCATATTTACATACATAACACTTAAATCTTTAATATACATAAAAAAATATCATTATTAGTAACATTTTCAAAGTGAAATATTTTTGGAGCCTTTACATGCCTACCACCCGGTTCATTTTCAACCCAAACTTCATTTTCAATATACAAACCGACCGATTCTAATGTTTTCGACATATTTTTGTGTGATTGTGGGTCAAAATTGAAGTTTAGATGATTGATATATTAATACGAAGGACTCGGGTGGTATGTATGTAGATCTCCGTACATTTTTTTAATGCATAACTTATGTCACCATAAAGTTTTATATAAAAATTTAAATATCAAACTTCAAGAGTTAGATATGTAAATACCAAAGAACTATGTGATATGTATGCAAATGTCCCTTAAAATTCTATTAAAAAAAGAAAAAAAAAACCTAAACGCGGCAATTAGTGATGATTAGCCTTTCGGTAAAGATAACTCAAAAGTTGGTTTTAAGGGTAATTTTCGCCATATTTAAGCCATATAGTATGGTCCCGAATCTGAGAAGCAGGATCCTCAAATCTGCGTTAGCTCTCAAGTTGCCATTGCATGATACTTCATTTCTCTTTAACAAAAAAATTAAGAGATAATTAAAGTGCTAAAATGATTGAGTTAAGAACTTTAATTATGAGTTTATTAGTGATGCACAACTGCAGCATGCAGATTACGTGATGATTAAAGGGTGTCATCAGCAGAGGTTAGGTTAATTAACTTTTGTTTTTTTTTATTTTTAGTTCATAATCCTTCTTTAATTAGGTTTTTGTCCGCTTAATTGTTGCTTCTTGACGAAGTTTGACGGCGCCATGTGAGGCTTATTGTTTAAGGACTTCTCATAATTACCCAATGGCCACAACTAACGTACAGCCCTGCAATATAGATGGACTTGAAATATTTAAGTAAAATTTAAATTATTTAATTTGGAGTGGGGTGGACTTTAGGTGGGTGGGGTTGTTTGTCACCTCCCAAAAGAGCCCTTATGGGTGATGGGCAGCCCATGACTTAAATACTGTTTTTCGGCCCTACACCTAGCCAATGTGGGACTATTTGTCTATGACATGTTGCTCTGAAAGTGTTTACAATGTCTTTATATATTGTTTTATATTAAGCCATTTACTTACTAACCTTTCATTTACAAAGTGAATTCGCATGTATATTTTCCATGAAATGAAAAGCTAGGCAATGAGTGCCGCGGTTGCATGAAACACGAGGTTGCATGATTTGGTTTGAAAAACAATGTTTAATAATATGAGTAGAATTACTATCTAAATTCACATAAAGCATGACTACAATTCATTATCTTTCTAATTATGGACCACTTAAGGAAAAATAAGTTAAATAATCTATCAGTTTCCATTAAATAGCAAGCTGCAACTCTAAATAATCTAACATTTACGAGTCTTAATTTTTTCAAGTGAAAATATCATTATTGTAATGAAAAAGAGTATGTCAATAAGCGACCTTACAAGATTTCATATACGTACATGAAAGTTTCAAAAAGATTCTATGGACTATTTACTCTCTAAAAAAAGGAGAAATCATTGTGGCTTTTTAATTCAAGCATCATGTTCATCACTTTGAAGAACTTGTAAAACCCTTGTAAAACACTTGAGTTCAACATAAGTAACTTCCTATTGCTTTCCGTGAATTCATTTGACTTTTGTATTTCTTATCATTGATTTGATGATAATAAGTCTTGCTTTATCTAACTATTAAGTATTTACTTATAACTTTATTATTTGATATTATTATGATGATATAATTTTTTTCTTTCTCGAGTGAGTCTTGAGGGAGCACCTAGTATTAAACTATGCCCTTACTAAAAAGTAATATGGAAATATCCTAATGATTGAGCCCTTAGACAAAAACTACATATATTCAAAGTAGCCAAAATATTTCATATTGAGTGAGACATTGAAGGAAATGTAGTATTAGACAAAATTCCACTAAAAATACTTATGAGAGACTCCCAAGTAAAGGTCAATAAGATAACACGTCTAGAGTAGAGAAATATCTATTTAAATTCCGTGATTAGTGAGGACAAGAAAGAAACATATTATTGGATAGGTTCCTCACTAAAAATCTTCAAGAGTGACTTTTTGGTGAGTGAAAGAAGATACATCAATAAAGCCTATACATAAATCCTTGAGTAATGCTCCTTAATGAGTACTTCATATGGTATTTTGTACTTCATAAATCCCTCACTAATATATTACTTAAGGAAGAGAAGACCAATGAGTAGGCCTTTGATAGACTATATGATGAAACTATCACAATCTACTTCTTTAAAAGACAATAGATCTAATAGGCCAAACTTATCTTATACAATACAAATAAGATTATTAATTAGCTTCACAAAGTATGAGATGATATTTAAATGATTGCAAACACATACTAATAAAAATGCATTTCTACAAAAAATAGATAGTCCTATTAAATTCTCAAGGCATTAGCTCTTAAAAAAAATGAACACTAGCTTGATGATATCACATTTGACGATTTTTTATTTAAACATTTTTGTTTCATTCTAAATGAATCCTAAATTTTCATGGACCAATAATATTAATAATATTGTTGCAAAAAAATATTAAGAAAAATAATGGAGCTACAAACTTAGAATTGTTATAGTTACACACACACACACACAGATATATATATATATACTTCTTGTCAAAACTTAAGATAAATCTTATCATATTATATAAAAAATAATCTAATTCAATTTTTTTGTTCTAGTCAAATGAATTGAAATGTAAGGAGATAGATCAAGGTTAGATATAATCACTTCAAACTTATATTGCAACGATGGTTTTTCAGCTTAGAAGTTGGATCATTTCAGCCCTAAAAAGAAGAAAAACATTAGGTGTGGTGTCAGAATATTTGTACACTCAATAAAATACAACCCCACATAATATTTTCTCCTTTAAAAACAACACTTTCAAAGAGAAGTTTGGTCAATGTCTCATCATAAGGAATGTGATGAACAGAAAACCTCAATTCTATTGTGTACAGGCTNACTGGTTGGTTTAAGTGCTTGCTGTGGTTGCAATTGGCCTACCACCAAAGCAGACACCTTTACTAACGTAGCAAGCTTTGTAGCCTTTATTAACCAAGAGCTAATTAAGTTTAAGAAAGCTAGAGGCCAAATAATGAAAAGAGTCGGGGGAATGAACGTATTCGACCCCACCTTAACGAAATGTTTTCCGTAAGTTGTTCATTTCCCGTAATTTTGAGTATTTTTTACGATACACAGTACAGATTTTCACGTTTTTTTTTTTAATTTGTTTAAGATCGATGGACTTCGTTCATGGAAAAATTTTTTGTTAGGACACCGGACCTAAAATTTGCGCCCGGAGTCTAGTGGACACGTGCCACGTGGCAAGTGAGCCCCACCACTCTATAAAACCTACCCAACCAGTGAATTACAACGTGACCCACTTGCCAAGTGCCCACTAAACTCCATTGAAGCTTCCCACAAATTTGATTCTGGTGTCCTGATGGAATAGTCTCTCTCTTCCCAGAGACCTTTGGATACAGGAAAAAAATACCTGATTGAGCAATCATCTCAGGCGCTTGCAGTGGTAATTTACTCAAGATTATTGAAGGACAATATTCATTACAATGCTCATCATCATAAGAATGTAATTAATCATTGCCTAACAATTGTAGTTATTCGAAAGATCAAATTCCAATTTGCTTTAATAAAAGAGTGATATCAAATAGTTTTGAAAATTTAACCCTTATTTTCAATGTTTATACTTTGCTTTGTTGCTTTAGCCATGCATATAAGATTGCCACTATATTTTTCATGCACTTTTGAAATTATTGAAAGCTTATATTATAGAAGTTGAAGTTTAATTTGTTGCACTCTAACAAGAGCTATTACTGATTATGCTACTAGACAATCTTACCCTATAGAAACTTAATACCAGTTAATATTGATATAATTAATCATTATTACAACAATAGCGCTTAATTACCTCTTACCATCACCAAAGAATTTACTATTAAGAAGAAGAGTGATCGAGGCTATAAAGTATAAATCACACTTAGAAAAGTGACTCTCTTCACAATTCTATTACAATAGTTTAATTGTGCCTATAATGTTTCTCCTCTATAAAAAATGATTATACTTAAGAAAGGAGTTTTTACAACACTTTAGAAACAATCAGTGGTGAAAATCAATGTTATTGCTGCAATTTCGAGCGCAGCAAAGACTTTTAGCAACGGATTTAAATTAAAATGTTGGGAAAGGTTTTTAACTGCGATGACTTTTGCATCGGTTTTAACTGTTATTTTCATTGAAGTTGTTTACCGCAGCAAAAACTTATCGGTGATTCTAAAACCATTGGGGAAGGTATTTAGTTGCGATCGTCTTTGCAGCGGTTTTGACCGGTGCTAATTTCAAGTTTTTTTACTTAATTTTTATGATTTCATACATTTTCAGTAAATCTACGTATGGAATAACAGAATTATATATGAAAGAAGATTTACATTTATCACTCCATTCTATGTATTTAGATATCTAACTCCTAAACTTCAACTTTTTATATTTGCACTTTGTGGTACAAGTATAAAAATTACAGTTTGTGTTAAATATGTAAATACATAGAAAAGGGTGGTATGCATGTAAATAACAAATAATTTGTGCTCATATATGTTATGACATGAGAAATTATACTATCATACGCACGTTCAATTTCGCTAGTCACTTTCTCCATGTCAGTTCATGAGCTATGAAAAGGTGCGCGTATAAAATTATGAATTTTTAAATAAATGTTCATATTAATTATGAGGTTATTCAAAATAAATAAATAGATGAATAAAAGAAGATGCATTTACACACATACTACACAAGTCTTATGTATTTGCATATTAATACCTATAATTTCATATTTACATACATAACACTTAAATCTTTAATATACATAAAAAAATATCATTATTAGTAACATTTTCAAAGTGAAATATTTTTGGAGCCTTTACATGCCGACCACCCGGTTCGTTTTTAACCCAAACTTCAATGTCAATATACAAACCGACCGATTCTAATGTTTTCGGCATATTTTTGTGTGATTGTGGGTCAAAATTGAAGTTTAAATGATTGATATATTAATACGAAGGACTCGGGTGGTATGTATGTAGATCTCCCTACATTTTTTTAATGCATAACTTATGTCACCATAAAGTTTTATATAAAAATTTAAACATCAAACTTCAAGAGTTAGATATGTAAATACAAAAGAACTATGTGATATGCATGCAAGTTTCCCTTAAAATTTTATTAAAAAAAGAAAAAAAAACCCTAAACGCGGCAATTAGTGATGATTAGCCTTTCGGTAAAGATAACTCAAAAGTTGGTTTTAAGGGTAATTTTCGCCATATTTAAGCCATATAGTATGGTCCCGAATCTGAGAAGCAGGATCCTCAAATCTGCGTTAGCTCTCAAGTTGCCATTGCATGATACTTCGTTTCTCTTTAACAAAGAAATTAATAGATAATTAAAGTGCTAAAATGATTGATTTAAGAACTTTAATTATGAGTTTACTAGTGATGCGCAACTGCAGCATGCAGATTACGTGATGATTAAAGGGGGTCATCAGCAGAGGTTAGGTTAATTAACTTTTGTTTTTTTATTTTTAGTTCATAATCGTTCTTTAATTAGGTTTTTGTCCGCTTAATTGTTGCTTCTTGATGAAGTTTGACGGCGCCATGTGAGGCTTATTGTTTAAGGACTTCTCATAATTACCCAATGGCCACAACTAACGTACAGCCCTGCAATATATATGGACTTGAAATATTCAAGTAAAATTTAAATTGTTTAATTTTGAGTGGGGTGGACTTTAGGTGGGTGGGGCTGTTGCTCTGAAAATGTTTACAATGTCTTTATACATTGTTTTATATTAAGCCATTTACTTAATAAGCTTACATTTACAAAGTGAATTCGCATGTATATTTTCCATGAAATGAAAAGCTAGGCAATGAGTGCTGCGGTTGCATGAAACACGAGGTTGCATGATTTGCTTTGAAAAACAATATTTAATAATATGAGTAGAATTACTATCTAAATTCTCTTAAAGCATGACTACAATTCATTATCTTTCTAATTATGGACCACTTAAGAAAAATAAGTTAAATAATCTATCAGTTTCCATTAAATAGCAAGGTGCAACTCTAAATAATCTAACATGTACGAGTCTTAATTTTTTCAAGTGAAAATATCATTATTGTAATGAAAAAGAGTATGTTAATAAGCGACCTTACAAGATTTCATATGCGTACATGAAAGTTTCAAAAAGATTCTATGGACTATTTACTCTCTAAAAAAAAGGAGAAATCATTGTGGTTTTTTAATTCAAGCATCCTATTCATCACTTTGAAGAACTTATAAAACCCTTGTAAAACACTTGAGTTCAACATAAATAACTTCCTATTGCTCTCCATGAATTCATTTGACTTTTGTATTTCTTATCATTGATTTGATGATAATAAATTTTGCTTTATCTAACTTTTAAGTATTAGATTATAACTTTATTATTTAATATTGTTATGAAGAATATAAATTTTTTTCTTTCTCGAGTGAGCGTTGAGGGAGCACCTAGTATTAAACTATGCCCTTACTAAAAAGTAATAAGGAAATATCCTAATAAGTGAGCCCATAGACAAAAAACTACATATATTCTATGTAACTAAAATACTTCATATTGAGTGAGACTTGGAAGGAAATCTAGTATTAGACAACATTCCACTTAAAAATACTTATGAGAGACTCCCTAGTAAAGGTCAATAAAATAACATGTCCAGAGAACTATCTATTTAAATTCCGTGATTAGTGAGGACAAGAAAGAAATTAATTATTGGATAAGTTCCTCACTAAAAATCTTCAAGAGTGACTTCTTGAAGGAAGATACATCAATAAATCCTATACATAAATCCTCGAGTAATGCTCCTTAATGAGTACTTCATATGGTATTTTGAATTTGATAAATCCCTCACTAATATATTACTTAAGGAAGAGAAGACCAATGAGTAGGCCTTTGATAGGGTATATGATGAAACTATCAGAATCTACATTTTTAAAAGACAATAGATCTAATAGCCCAAACTTATCATATACAATACAAATAAGAATATTAATTAGCTTTGATACGCCACAAAAAATTTTCATCATCCATCACGAATCTCGAGGCATGATACAAATCTTGAGGCAATCTTTTGAGCAAGAAACATTCAAAGTTCAATTAAGAGTCATCTAGAGCTATGATTTCAGTAAACTTATAGTCAAACTGACCGGCTCGATGAGACGGACGCAATGATATAAAATTAGTCTAATTCGAGTCAGATCAAACCCAGATCAAATCATAAAACCACACTTGGAGAATTTCTGGAGGCATTTGGAAGGTCAAACAGATGTCGAATCTAGCGATCTCATTGTCGAATCGAGCGTCTCAACAAGACGAATCCAACAAGCCTGAGATTGCTCAATTCCGACATTGTTAAGGCACCCTAATGTCCATCAAACATCATCCGATCGAGAGAAACTCTCCAGACCGTCTGATCAAACTGCTTCATATTCCTGCATTAATTACATCCAGAACACCATAAATAGAGCTACACCCCTCACATGAAAGAGGAGGCTGGAGAGAGAACTTGAGGCTTTGAGAAGGAGTTCAAGTCCAACATCATCCCTGTTTTGGGAGACCATCGTCGACCCCCGCAGACCGCCGTCGACCACCACCGATTACCATTGACCTCCGTCGACCACCACCGGCGTCATCGACTGCCGTCGACTACCGCCAATCACCGCCAACGAACACCGACAGTCAGCGACCGCCGCTGACCTCCGTCGATTACCGCCAGTCGCGGTCAACCACCGCTGATCGTCGCTAACCTTCGCCAACCACAACCGACCGTCATCGACTGTCATCAACCATCGCTAACCAGAGGTCGTCAATCGACGTTGTACCTTAAAAAAATCTAGTAATTATTTCCCGTCTATGTGACAATGAACATATATAATCATCAACTTATAATTGTTTTTTATAATTGAATTAGGCCCATGATTTTTTCTCTTTATGGGTTTTCCATGTAAAACTTCTGGTGTCATCATATGTTGATTTCATTTTATCTGAATGTGTGTTGAATCCTCATGCAACGCTAAGACGATAATTCATTACTCTACTGCCGCAAATTTTCTAACACGCATCAAGCTTCACAAAGTATGAGATGATATTTAAATAATTGCAAACACATACTAATAAAAACGCATTTTTACAAAATATAAATAGTCCTATTAAATTCTCAACGCATTAGCTCTTAAAAAAAAGAATACTAGCTTGATGATATCACATTTGACGATTGTTTACTTAACATTTTTGTTTCATTCTAAAGGAATCCTAATTTTTCATGGACTAATAATATTTGCAAAAAATTATTAAAAAAAAATAATGGAGCTTCGAACTTAGAATTATTAGAGTTATTACATTTAAAGCTGTTATCAAATCAGTAATATCACGTGTTCGATTTTCATAGTTAAGAATCCATAATGTTTATCATAAAAACCAATTGTCGTTATTACTTTACAGCAGTAGTTTCAAGCCATGTTTGCATGAGCAATGCATCAATTATTAGTTGTAATACCAATCCCAATCGAACTTTTATTGCGTTAGATCTAATCACTTCAAACTTATCTTGCACCGATGTAAAGAGAAATTGGGTCAATGTCTCATCATAAGGAATGTGATGAACAGAAAACCTCAATTCTATGAGGAATTATTGCGTGCGGACACCACACCACATGCATCTCTGCATGCGTGCATGCAGTGTCCGATCCTTACCGTAGATCACAGTAATCTACGGTCAGAATTATTTCCATTTTTTTTTTAAATTTTGGTTAGGCTCACCCAAATACATCGAGACCGTAGATCAGGTGATTTATGTTCTTGCGTGCGGTGTCCGATCCGTATGGAATAATTTTTCCAATTCTATTGTGTTCAGGCTGCAACAAAATCTTGAGCAGGAGGATAAAGGAGTTGTTTAAGATCAATTTTATTTTTAAAAATATATTTATTTAGTATATTTTTTTTCACATATTTTTATATTTCTAGAAAAAAAATAAACATTTTTAAAAATACTAAAAAGATAACTTTTAAAAATTTTGATTAATTTTTAAAAAGTAAATTAATCTATTTTTAAAATTACAAAAAAACATGACAAAAATAGCACTAAACAATGCCAAACAATGCCTAATTAAATATATCAAACATAAGTTATTTTAAATTAAAACATATACAAATCAAATTAAATATAAAAAAGGTAACAAAAAAAAAAACATCTGATCCCAAAACGAATCCCTAAGCTATACATCTCATAAAAAAAATAAATAAATAAATAAGCACATATATTAATTACATATACAAAATGAAAATACTCTTAAAAAAATGACCTACAAATTCTAATCTAATCATGGCCATCCCCTTCTAAAAAAATGGAATGGTTCTCATTTTGATCATATGGCCGCACAATGCAACAATTCTGCCTGAGGAATTTTCTTTCAGAGGCGAGAGCGTGCCACCACCGCTCCGCGCGCATGCACTGCGGCAGAACCAGGCGCCTATCGAAGGAAAAATTATTGCGTATCCGTATTCAAAAATCGTTCATCAAATTTTTTTTTTAATTTAAAAAAGTTAAAATAGGGCCCACTGTTGCTATGATGAACGGTGAGAACGGACACCGTATGCATACGTGTCGGTGTCCGTATATAATAATTTTTCCTATCGAAGAGGCCTCCTGCCTCATTTTCTCCATCATGGTTTAATCCACGGACGAGCAGCGCAAGTGCTCACTGTAATGGCTTTTCATTCTCGAAGCTGGACATTCGAGAATCCGATAGAACAGAAAACAGCTGNCACGGAATGGTTCTCATTTTGATCATATCGCCGCACAATGCAGCAATTCTGCCGAAGGAATTTTCTTTCAGAGGCGAGAGCATGCCACCACCGTTGCACGTGCATGCACTGCAGCATAACCAGGCGCCTATTGAAGGAAAAATTATTGCATACGGACACCGTATGCAGAAATCATTCATCAAATTTTTTTTTAGTTAAAAAAAAATAAAAATAAAATAGGGCCCACTGTTGCTGTGATGAACGGTTAGATCGGACACCGTATGCATGCCGTGCCGGTGTCCATATATAATAATTTTTCCTATCGAAGAGGTCTCCTGCCTCATTTTCTCCATCATGGTCTAATCCACGGACGAGCAGCGTAAGTGCTCACTGTAATGGCTTTTCATTCTCGAAGCTGGACATTCGAGAATCCGATAGAACAGAAAACAGCTGGGTGTCCACAAAATGCTGCGCCAATCATCAGTCATTATAATTGGTCCATTGAAAAGTTTACATACATACCAGAAATTCTTATGTATTTACATATCTAACACTCGAAGTTGGATATTTACATTTACAACACTTCGGTGTTATAAACCCATGCAAAAAAAGGTGTGTTTCGCTTCTATAGTTAGTGAAGATTATTTGTCTATTTTTTGTAGTTCTTAATAAAAAAAAGCACAAGAATCACTTTAACAGCAGACCTTCCTACAATAAGGAAAAATCAATTCTCTAAAATTAAAATAAATTTTCAAAGACTTTATGTTTCGCCACTCTCTCCGATACCTTCACTATATAATTTATATGTTTAATTTCTCTATAATTAGCACAGCAATTAACATCTCTTCTAGTTTTAAATATTGGTATCAACATGTTTATTTTTTAATAATTTTGCATATCCTTTTAGTCATAAAAAATCTATCCAAGAAAATAAACTTATCAAACCATTACAATATTACAAATATATATCCAAACCACTACTTATATCTCTTCAAACCACTGCAAAAAAAATTTATTCATTAAACCACCACAATATTAAGTGTATCGCTTCAAAGCTCAATAAATATCTCATCTAAACCTAAAATTTTATCGATACGAGTCTTTGTTGAAGTGAAACATCATTCAACTTTTTTTATTAGATTGAAAATATACCTTATATTTTGTTTATTAAATTCTATTCTTTATGAAAACTCCTTAAGAATTTTCTAAGGTATTATTCATCGCATTGCGTTAGCAAGTGTCAAAATGATCCCTTGACTATTCACATGGTATCAATAGTCACAAAGTTTATAAAAGGGTTAAATTATAGTCCCCAAAATCCTTTGATTGAAGCTAAAATAGCCCTCCCTTTAAAGTGTCTAGAGATTATTTCATCCCATATTAAAAGAGCTGGAACTAAATTAACGGATTTATAGACCATGCGACTAAAATGACCTCCTATAAAGAGTCAATTGTCCATTTTGACACTTTTTTCTTTCTTTAATGTATTCACATTTAACCCAGCTTCACTTCTAATATATCTAATTTGATTAAAATCTCAAGATCTCTTATATTTTGCTCAACAATTTGATTGCTTTTTTACTCCTTAACCGTTAATATCAAGCATATTTTCAAAAAAAAAAAAATTAATTTTTTGCTTTACGTGATACTAAATACCCCCTTAACTTAGGGACATCTTTGGAATGCCATGGTATAGTTTGAAATGAAGGAAGCATTAAAAATAGGTAAATAAAATTTCTTCAATAATGGATATCTCTTCGTTTCCCCTAATTTTTCGTCTCAATTTTCCTCCAGCTGTGGTAGTGCAAAAAATCTTATAATGCCTATAAATATGGGCTAAAATGTTTTATGATTTTCATTGTTAAATGAAATATTTAAGTAAGAAAAATACTCTCTTCATTTTACTATGTGCTTGGTGGTTTCGAGTTTACAATTTGTTATGAGATAAAATAGTTATCATTTTAACTTTAGTTTATTTGTTTCTCCTCTCTAAACACTATTCTAAATCATTCTCACATCTCTCTCCACATCCTAAGCCCAAACAAGATTAGCAACCTCTTACGTGCCCCCATGGTAATTTAGCAGAATTGGTCCAAGGAGAATCGGTCCGACTAGCCAGCCCAAGCCAAAGTAGTGGGAGGTNACCTCAAACAAGATTAGCAATCTCTTACGTGCCCCTATGGTAATTTAGCAGAATTGGTCCAAGGAGAATCGGTCAGACTAGCCAGCCCAAGCCAAAGTAGCGGGAGGTCGGTTCAGACAGGACTAACCCATAGCACGATACAGGAAGCAATCCAGTGACAAGGCGGAAGTCAGGAAGCCATTGCTCACGTATAGAAGGAATGGAATTGGGGGGGATTTGAGAGAAAAAGTTTGGAAAGGATTTAGGGAAGTATTTAGGAGAAGAGGGTTAGGCTTTATTTTCATGCATGTTTTGTTTGTTGTTTTCTTTTCTTCTCGCGGTGCTTCTAGAGACGTCTTGGGTTTGTGGAGAGACGATTTATTTCTCAAACAATAGATCATAATTGTATCTTTCTTGTTTTCCTTTTATTTTTGTAAGAGAAACCATGGTTTGAGTTTTCCCACCTATCTATTGCAATTTCGTCATTATTTGTTCGCTGATTTTGGTTCGGGATCGCAACAAATTGGTATAAGAACAACATCTTTGAGGGATGATAACAAAGAAAGTGGATGTGCTGGAACAAGAAGTTCGGCAAATCAGATCGGAAACGAAAAAAAAAGGTTTGTCACCATGGAGACTTGTTTTTTTTCCATAGAGAGCCAAATGGAGGACACGTTCGAAAGCAAAGGAGAAAACTCACGGAATCTACAAGGGGTTGGTTTTGACACTACATGACCTACAGGTGGTGAAAGACTTCCCTTGGATGTTGAGCAACACACATGTGATTCTGGGGATGAAGTGGCTGCAGTTGCTTGAGGAGACGGTGGAATGGAAATCCCTGACGATAGAATTCCAAATGGAGGGTGGAAGGTGATACTGAGAGGAGATGCTAGCTTATGCAAAACTATGGTGTCGCTCAAAATTGTAGTTAAGTCAATAAAAAGAGTATGGATGAGCTACTCGGTGGAGTTGCAGATCATTGAGGAGGTTGTCAGAGTTACCTGAAGGGGTCCAACAGCTCCTACAATAGTTTACGAACATCTTTCAGAAGCTAAGCAAGTTACCATCCCAAAGGAACACGAGCACATTATTACATTAAAGGAGGGTGTCTCCCCTATCAATGTCAGATCATACAAGTATCCTCATATTCTGAAGGATAATAAAGAGAAGTTGATCCGAGAGATGCTCAAGACTGGGATTAGAACAAGTGTGAGCTCTTTCTCCAGTCTAGTCCTGTTGGTGAAAAAAAAGATAGCAGTTGAAAATTCTACGTGGACTACCGGGCTTCGAACAAAGAGATGGTGTTAGATAAGTATATTATTCCTGTGATTGATGAGTTGCTAAATGAGCTTTATGAGGCAATGATCTTCTTGAAAATTGATCTTAAATCGAGATACCGCAAAATCAAGATAAAACTAATAGATGTGCAAGACAACGTTCAAGACACATGAAGGGCATTATGAGTCCCTGTTTGGCCTCACTAACGCACCAACCACATTTCAGTCTCTCATAAATAGAATATTTTAGCCTTACCTCAGAAAATTCGTCTTGGTTTTCTTCGATGACATTTTGACCTACAGTGATACAAATACAGGACATGTAGAGCTCCTGAAGACAATATTAGAGAAGTTGAGAGAACACCATTTGTATGTCAATTTGAAGAAATGTTCCTTTGCACAGCTCCGGGTGGAGCACCTTGGGCATGTGGTGATCATGGCAGGAGTAGCAGTAGATCTATCCAAGACAGAGGCTATAGTGGACTGGCCTGTACCTAAAGACTTGATGGAGTTAAGGGGATTCCTAGGTCTCACCTAAAACTACCAAAAGTTTGTGAAGGGGTACAACAAAATAGCATGGCCACTGGGGGATTAGATGAAGAATGATAATTTCAAGTGAGGGGAAGCCGCAACACATGCTTTCGTACAACTGNACTAATACTACCAAAAGTTTGTGAAGGGGTACAACATAATAGCATGACCACTGGGGGATTAGATGAAGAATGATAATTTCAAGTGAGGGGAAGCCGCAACACATGCTTTCGTACAACTGAAGTGGGTCATGACCAGTGTATTAGTATTAGCAATTCAAAATTTTAATAGCCATTTGTGGTAGAAACAGATGCATTAGGGTGTGAAATGGGAGCAATACTTATGCAAGACCAGCAACCGATTGCATACTTCAACAGAGTGCTCACTGCTAGGGTGAGGCTCAAGTTAGTTTACAAGCAGGAATTGATGGCTAATGTCTTGATCATGAAAAAGTGGCGAGCCTACCTGTTGGGACGACACGTTCTTGTTAGAACAAATCAGAGTAGCTTGAGGTACATGTTTGAGCGGAGGAGGGGGACTGAGGAGCACCAGAGGTGGCCGTCTAAGTTGTTGGGATATGATTTCAACATTCAGTACCAGCCAGAATTAAGGANGTAGCCATTTGTGGTGGAGACAGATGCATTAGGGTGTGAACTGGGAGCAATACTCATGCAAGACCAGCAACCGATTGCATATACTTCAGCAAAGTGCTCACTGCTAAGGTGAGGCTCAAGTTGGTTTACAAGCAGGAGTTGATGGCTACTATCTTGATCATGAAGAAGTGGCGAGCCTACCTGTTGGGACGACACGTTCTTGTTAGAACAAATCAGATTAGCTTGAGGTACATGTTTGAGCTGAGGAGGGTGACTAAGGAGCACCAGAGGTGGCCGTCTAAGTTGTTGGGATATGATTTCAACATTCAGTACCAGCCAGAGTTAAAGAATAAAGCCGCAAATGTCTTGTCAAGAAAGGGGGAAGAGTCTTAGCTGACAGCATTATCAGTAGCCTTGGTCCTCTATTGGGAAGCAATGAGATAGGAGGGCGAGCAAGATGAAGGGTTGAGGAAAATGCTAGCAGAGTTGCTATAGGATCCAAACAGTGACCCACGATAGCATTGAGGGGGAGAAACTACTCTACCAGATCCGTTTTGTGCTACCGAGGACATTGAAGTACATTCCTAGGTTATTGCAGGAGTATTACAAGAGTGCAGTAGGGGAACATTACGGGGTACAGAAGACCTACAGTCTTCTCTCGACAAAGCTTTATTAGGTTGGGATGTGCAGAGATGTAGAAGACATGGTGGTGTGGTGTGATGTGTGCCAGCAATACAAATACCTGACCATGATGCCAAGAGGGTTGCTACAACCCCTAGCCTTAACGGAGAAGGTTTGGGAGGAATTGACCATGGATTTCATAGAGTGGTTGCACCAATCAGAGGGGTTCACGGTGATGCTGGGGGTCAAGGAATGCCTGAGCAAGTATGTCGATTTCATTCCATTACGCTACCCTTACACGGCGATCTCAATGGCGACAGTATTCATACGAGAAGTGGTTTGCTTACACAGAGTATCATAATCAATTATATCAGATAGAGACAAGGTATTCCCCAACCACTTCTGGAATGAATTGTTCATGTTACAAGGAACGATTCATAAGAGGAGCGCCGCATATCATCCTCAAATAGATGACCAAATAGAGGCGATCAACAAGAGTGTGGAGACATTTGTGTTGCTTTGTCTAAGATACGACAAAATTGTGGGTCAGATGGATTGTGTGGGCAGAATATTGGTATAATACTTTATACCACACCGCGACACATACCACCCCCTTTAAGATTTGTATGAGCGGGATCCACCTCACTTGATACACTACAGACACAACGTCGATCAATATCCAGTGTTGACCAATACATGGAGGGGAGGGACAGAGTATATATTGGCATCTCCTGAGAGCCCAATAGATCATGAAGAGGAAGATGTATGGGCATAGGAGGGAGATACAATTCAAGTTCAGGGACATGGTTTACTTAAGGTTGAGGCTCTATTAACAGAAGATATTGACAAGAAGGAGAAGCTTTCCCCACGATATTTTGTACGCTACGAGATTACATAACGTATTGGGGCAGTGGCATATCGTTTAGGGCTACCACCATCATCGACAATACATCCCACGTTTCATGTTTCTAGCTGAGACGAGCAATCAAAGATCATACACATTCATCTTCACTACCACTGACGCTGACGGAGGACATGGAGGTGGTTCTGAAACCTTTAGAGATCGAAGGGGTGCATCTGGGGGTGGAAGGAGCAAAAGAGGTACTGATTAAGCGGAAAGAACTACCTGACTATGAAACTACCTGGGGATCCTTACGATAGGATCCCAAAACAGTTTTCATCCTTTCACCTTAAGGATAAAGCGCATTTTTGTGAGGAGAGTGTTGTTACATGTCCATTCGCTACTTTAGCGAAACCAGTCCAGTGAGGACCAGACAGCCCAAGCCAAAGCAATGGGCTGCCGATCGAAGCAAGACAATCCCGTCGGACGATACGGGGCGCAATTCCAGCGCCCAGGCGGTAGTCACGAAGTCGTTGCTCACGCGCAGAAGGAAAGAAATCAAGGGGAATTTGGGGGAAATAGTTTGGAAGGATTTAAGTGAAGTAGTTAGGACGAGAAGGGGGCTAGGAATTGTTTTCATGTAGGTTTTAACTGTTGTATTCTTTTCTTCTTGTGGTGTTCCTCACAAAATCTAGGTCTATCTCTCGAATAGTACCATCATAATTGTATTTTGCTTGTTTTCCTTCAATTTTCGTAAGAGCATCCCTTGTTTTGACTTTTTCCACCTATCTATTGCAATTTCTTCGTTGTTTGTTCGGTGATTTTGGTTCCGAATTGTAATGCAGCCCATCACTCAAGGCCTCACAAACTCTCCAAACAGAGCTCTAAGCCAAATTAGGAACAACNGGTCGTTTTCTTTTCTTCTCATGGTGCTTCTAGAGATGTCTTGGGTTTGTGGAGAGACGATTTATTTCTTGAACAATAGATCATAATTGTATCTTTCTTGTTTTCCTTTTATTTTTGTAAGAGCAACCATGATTTGAGTTTTCTCACCTATCTATTGCAATTTCATCATTATTTGTTCACTGATTTTGGTTCGAAATCGCAACAAATTGGTATAAGAAGAACATCTTTGAGGGATGATAACAAAGAAAGTGGATGTGCTGGAACAAGAAGTTCGGCAAATCAGATCGGAAACGAAAAAAAAGGTTCGTCACCATGGAGACTTGTTTTTTTCCATAAAGAGCCAAATGGAGGACACGTTCGAAAGCAAAGGAGAAAACTCAAGGAATCTACAAGAGGTTGGTTTTGACACTACATGACCTACAGGTAGTGAAAGACTTCCCTATGATGTTGAGCAGCACACATGTGATTATGGGGATGAAGTGGCTGCAGTTGCTTGAGGAGATGGTGGACTGGAAATCCCTGACGATAGAATTCCAGATGGAGGGTGGAAGGTGATACTGAGAGGAGATGCTAGCTTATGCAAAACTATGGTGTCACTCAAAATCGTAGTTAAGTCAATAAAAATAGTATGAATGAGCTACTTGGTGGAGTTGCAGATCATTGAGGAGCTTGTCAGAGTTACCTGAAGGGGTCTAGCAGCTCCTACAATAGTTTACGAACGTCTTTCAGAAGCTAAGCAAGTTACCACCCCAAGGAAACATGAGCACATTATTACATTAAAGGAGGGTGTCTCCCCTATCAATGTCAGATCATAAAAGTATCCTCATATTCTGAAGGATAAGAAAGAGAAGTTGATCCGAGAGATGCTCGAGGCTGGGATTAGAACAAGTGTGAGCTCTTTCTCCAGTCTAGTACTGTTGGTGAAAAAAAGATAGCAGCTGAAAATTCTACGTGACTACTGGGCTTCGAACAAAGAGATGGTGTAAGATAAGTATCTTATTCCTGTGATTGATAAGTTGCTAGATGAGCTTTATGAGACAATGATCTTTTTGAAAATTGATCTTAAATCGGGATACCGCAAAATCAAGATAAAACTAATAGATGTGCAAGACAACATTCAAGACACATGAAGGGCATTATGAGTCCCTATTTGGCCTCACTAACGCACCAACCACATTTCAGTCTCTCATAAATAGAGTATTTTAGCCTTACCTCAGAAAATTCATCTTGGTCTTCTTCGATGACATTTTGACCTACAATGATACAGAGACAAAACATGTAGAGCCCCTGAAGACAATATTAGAGAAGTTGAGAGAACACCATTTGTATGTCAATTTGAAGAAATGTTCCTTTGCACAGCTCCGGGTGGAGCACCTTGGGCATGTGGTGATCATGGCAGGAGTAGCAATAGATCTATCCAAGACCGAGGCTATAGTGGACTGGCCTGTACCTAAGGACTTGATGGAGTTAAGGGGATTCCTAGGTCTCACCTAATACTACCAAAAGTTTGTGAAGGGGTACGAATGATAATTTCAAGTGAGGGGAAGCCGCAACACATGCTTTCGTATAACTGAAGTGGGTCATGACCAGTGTATTAGTATTAGCAATTCAAAATTTTAGTAGCCATTTATGGTAGAGACAGAAGCATTACGGTGTGAACTGGGAGCAATACTCATGCAAGACCAGCAACCGATTGCATACTTCGACAAAGTGCTCACTGCTAGGGTGAGGCTCAAGTTAGTTTACAAGCAAGAGTTGATGGCTAATGTCTTGATCATGAAGAAGTGGCGAGCCTACCTGCTGGGACGACACGATCTTGTTAGAACAAATGAAAGTAGCTTGAGGTACATGTTTGAGCGGAGGAGGGTGACTGAGTAGCACCAGAGGTGGCCGTCTAAGTTGTTGGGATATGATTTCAACATTCAGTACTAGCCAGAGTTAAAGAATAAAGCCTCAAATGTCTTGTCAAGAAAGGGGGAAGAGTTTTAACTGACAACATTATCAGTACCCTTGGTCCTCTATTGGGAAGCAGGGCGAGCAAGATGAAGGGTTGAGGAAAATGCGAGCAGAGTTGCTATAGGACCCAAACAGTCACCCACGATAGCATTGAGGGGGGAGAAACTACTCTACCAGGGCTGTTTTGTGCTACCGAAGACATTGAAGTACATTCCCAGATTATTGCAGGAGTATTACAAGAGTGCAGTAGGAAAACATTACGGGGTACAGAAGACCTACAGTCTTCTCTCGACAAAGCATTATTAGGTTGGGATGTGCAGAGATGTAGAAGACATGGTGGTGTGGTGTGATGTGTGCCAGCAATACAAATACCTGACCGTGATGCCAAGAGGGTTGCTACAACCCCTAGCCTTAACGGAGAAGGTTTGGGAGGAATTAACCATGGATTTCATAGAGTGGTTGCACCAATCAGAGGGGTTCACGGTGATGCTAGGGGTCATGGACTGCCTGAGCAAGTATGTCAATTTCATTCCATTACGCCGCCCTTACACGACGATCTCAATGGCGACATTATTCATACGAGAAGTGGTTTTCTTACACAGAGTATCATAATCAATTATATCAGATAGAGACAAGGTGTTCCCCAACCACTTCTGGAATGAATTATTCATGTTACAAGGAACGATTCATAAGAGGAGCGCCGCATATCATCCTCAAATAGATGACCAAATAGAGGCGGTCAACAAGAGTGTGGAGACATATCGGTGTTGCTTTGTATCAGATATGACAAAATTGTGGGTCAGATGGATTGTGTGGGAAGAATATTGGTATAGTACTTCATACCACACCACGGAACATACCGCCCCCTTTAAGATTTGTATGAGCGGGATCCACCTCACTTGATACACTACAGGCACAACGTCGATCAATATATAGCGTTGACCAATACATGGAGGGGAGGGACAGAGTATATATTGGCAGAGCTCAAGGGGGCATGTATGGGCATAGGAGGGAGATACAATTCAAGCTCAGGGACATGGTTTACTTAAGGCTGAGGCTCTATTAACAGAAAATATTGACAAGGAGGAAGGAGAAACTTTCCCCGCGATATTTTGTACCCTACGAGATTACATAACGCATTGGATCAGTGGCATATCTTTTAAGGCTACCACCATCATCGACAATACATCCCACGTTTCATGTTTCTCAGCTGAGACGAGCAATCAAAGATCATACACCTTCATCTTCACTATCACTGACTCTGACGGAGGACATGGAGGTGGTTCTGAAACCTTTAGAGAATGAAGGGGTGCATCTGGGGGTCGAAGGAGCAAAAGAGGTACTGATTAAGCGGAAAGAATTGCCTGACTATGAAGCTACGTGGTGATCCTTACGAAGGGATCCCAAAGAAGTTTTCATCCTTTCACCTTAAGGGTAAAGCGCATGTTTGTGAGGAGAGTGTTGTTACATGTCCATCCGCTGCTTTAGCGAAATCAGTCCAGCGAGGACCAGCCAGCCCAAGCCAAAGTAGTGGGCTGCCGATCGAAGCGAGACGATCCCGTCGGACGATACGGGGCGCAATTCCAGCGCCCAGGCGGAAGTCACGAAGTCGTTGCTCACGTGCAAAAGGAAAGAAATCAAGGGGAATTTGGGGGAAATAGTTTGGAAGGATTTAAGTGAAGTAGTTAGGACGAGAAGGGGGCTAGGAATTGTTTTCATGCATGTTTTGACTGTTGTATTCTTTTCTTCTTGTGGTGTTCCTCACAAAATCTAGGTCTATCTCTCGAACAGTACATCATAATTGTATTTTGCTTGTTTTCCTTCGATTTTCGTAAGAGCATCCCTTGTTTTGAATTTTTCCACCTATCTATTGCAATTTCTTCGTTGTTTGTTCGCTGATTTTGGTTCCGGATTGTAATGCAGCCCATCACTCAAGGCCTCACAAACTCTCCAAACAGAGCTCTAAGCCAAATTAGGAACAACNCATATTTCAACCCATATTAAAAAAGTATGGTGACTAATTTGGCACTTTTTTTAGACTCTAACATTAAAATGGCTCCATGTAAATAGTCAAGATCACTGTAACTTGGCACTCTGTTGGCACTTTACTCCCAACAAAAAGAGGTGGTTAATGAAGACCTAGAAGATCACTGTAACTTCACAGGGAAATCGCACGTTCTCAAATCCAATATAACTTACTATGTTAGATGCCATACCAAATACTTTCCACTAGCAATATATCAAAAAGAAAAAAAAGCAAATGATGGAACAAGAACCTCGTGCTGACTCTACATGAATGTTTCACATCTCCCAATTACGGAAAATTTAAAGGCAAAATTATACAAGTTGAAAATTCCTAAAATCAAAAAATATTTGAGTATGAATATCATAAATATTGGAAAACATGGATCAGAAATTAAAGTCATTTTTTATTTATACCCTTCAATAATCACAATAAATTCAGATTGACCAATGTTTTCCTTTAAAAATGATGAATATTATCTTTTGGATATTATATAAATCAGAAAATGAGCCTGGAAGCATATGAATGATCAAATAACAGAATATATACAAAGTGGAAAAAATTAGTTTGGCAGTACAATAACCTCAATAAATTATTCAATATCTAGTCATCATAAGTCCGTAAGGTTAGAGAAAAAAATAAATTATCAACGTTGTACTGTTGTGGATACAAAATAAAGGGCAAATAATTCCAGCATCTGACAGTCCTGTCTAAGTTTAAATATACTAGGTCAACATTATTGCATTTCTTCCCATTCTAATATTACCAGCATTAGTTAACGAATTAGGTATTTTACGTAACAACAAGGACATTGTCAACCAGGTCATCCACCATATCTTAGAAAGCTGTAAAAATTAACAGCAGGTGTACAGTTCAACAAACAAATTGCAACTAATTCCGAAACCATTTAGTTTAGCGCATGAAAAAATTTTATGGTATAAAAATTCAACCCAAAAAAAAAAAAATCTCCAAGAAAATATGTCAGATGCTAAATACAACATTCATTATGCTACTAATTACATTTGATAATACAAATAAAGCATAAACACTACAATATTAGTTCACAAAAGGGAATAAAAATAAACATAACATCACCTGAACTTCACTGCATTTATATACAGGATGCCTTTTAGCTATGGAATCTTCACATGCTAATCTAGCATAAACTGGAGTCAGTTCAGAGACAAGTTCCCTATAGCGTGGAAGTTGAGGCAAAGAGCACGTATTAACCTGCAAAAGCTAAGAAATTACATACCTGAAAAGGTATAGCATACAAAGGTAAGGTTTTGCCATCAAGTTAACGCTAAACAATCACAAGCGAGGAAGAGTAAAGGAAGCTGCATAGGAGAAGGAAGAAGTTGTGGTTACTGTACAACTTTGTGCCCTAGTCCGAAAGAAGAATAGAAGGTGAACGGCGAGGAAATCCTTGCTTCGTCATGTTTATAGGAAGGAAGGGATTGCACCTGTGCTCTGTTGGGGTGAGATGGGACCGAAGGAACTCATGCGATCGAGCTGAGGAATGTAGGAATGGATAAGCTTCGTGTGTAAGCTAGGGAAGTTATTTAAGGTATGTTTAATATTTTTTTTAAAGTTAATTTGTTATTATATATACAATTTATAATTTGTGTGTGTGTGTTTAAATGCAAGATAAAAATTTAATCAGGACGTTAATATAATAATTTTAGATTCGAAGGAGAAGTTGGAGGAGCGTGGGGGTAAGGAGGATCGATCTAAGCAACTTATAAGGTAAATATTAATGATATTGTTATTAGAATAAAAAGTATAATTATTAAAATTAATATTATTAAATTTTTTTATGTAATCAAAAGGGTACAGAAAAGTGATAAATTCTCAAATTTTGAGGAAGACTAAGAACTTTAAGGTCAATAGAGGTTAGATTTTTTAATCATTTTTACATCTTTAAATAAGCTACCTATATTTAAGTCATTCCATTAAAATAAAGTTCTTATAAGTATATGCACATTTTATTGGTTTAGGTGCTAGGAAGTGAGGAGAAGTAATAAATTTTTTCAGAGGTCTTCTATGTAAGGTGAGTAATTATTTTTTTATATGTATAAAATTTAAAGTTTATTAGATAATTTTTTTTAATGCTTTGGACAATTATTTTATGTTTGTATGCATGTTGTAGCTTAGGAATGAAAGAAAATGAAAGGGAAGGGGAAAAATAATGCTCAATGTCTTTGAAATAATGTAATTTAAATAAAATGAAATGAAAGTTATATGTTTAAGTCAAAATTAACTCCAGATGGTACTGGCAGAGGATGCAATATACCGTGCATATTAAAGGAAACGATAAATGTGCGTCTTCGAGTGCAATTTGAGGTTACCTTCGGCTACATTTTTTAAGGTGTTTTCAGACACATTTTGAGGGTTCCTTCGGGCACATTTAGAGAATACATTCGAGTATGACGGCAATCCTGTGATGACTATTAAAAAGATTAAAAAATGGTAAATACTTAAAGTGAAACGGGAAGAGATAAGTTTAAAACTTTAATGAAACTAACTACATTTTTTATTATTCAATCATGCATAACATAGCATAACATAACATACAAATTTAATGCATATCAGATTATAATTACTCATTAAGTCTTACTTACAGTTGAAATTAAATGTTTTCTTTCAAGAGAAGAAAACTTTTAGGCTAAAATATGTCTGATAAGAGAGACTTTGTTTACCAAAAGAGGATCACTGATGCTAGTTGTTTTTTATGATGATAGTTTCACTTTACTGTTATTCTTCAGATGTTAATTTATTGTTCAGTACTGGATTGGGAAGTTATTTTTGGATGTTATCGCTTCTGGATGCTTTATATTTTATTGCACTTGTTAATTAGTGGATATTTTATATGTATTAGAAGTTTTCAAAATGTAGATAGTTAGATGTTAATACCGTCCGACCGCAATTTCCACCTTAGTTAATTCTAAACACCCGACCAAGTCGTGACAAAGTAATTCTCCATAAACTAATTAAATGTATTTTCCAAAATTTATATAGTTAAAATTATCATGGGTTATTTAGTATTTACAAATTTTACGTTATATTTTTGCAAATATTTAGAAATGAAAACTACAAGAGGAGAAACCATAAAATTGTTTGCAGTGGACGATTGCTTATCCAATTTTAGACACGTTTTTACAACTGATTATGCCACAACTCAATCTATTTTTGGAGGAATATGGGAAACTTTCATCTGGTACAATGTCTCCCAAAGAAATTTAGAAGAGAATAGGGATTTTTTTTAGGAAACAAAGTTCAGGCCGAGGAATTCAAAATTTAGACAAAAATAAGTCAGTTGTGTATGAGAAACAAACCTTGTTCTTGCAAACGTTAACCCGTATAAGATTGTTTGCTTTCAGTCTTTTGTCTGATGGTTTAAATTGTATACCCACCTGTAAAACCAATTACAAATATCATTCTTCCTATCGTAATTTTTCAAAACTAGCATGGTAATTGCACAATACTAAAGTGTATAAAAAAAAATCCAGGCAATCTAAGCAAGCAAGTATTGGAAAACATCAAGTATCAACACGTCCAACCTGCTAAAAGCTATGGAAAGCTTTGACCTCTACCACGTTGCTTGAACATATTCAAGCAACATTCCCCATGATAGCCTTACTAACAAAAAATCTTAATCAAGGAGATCATACTATCAAAATACCCTAATCTCAAAGATATTCATTTCTTGCTTAAATGCCCATAAAAATATAATATAAATAAATATATAAATAAATATAAATATAAATAAATAAATAAATATATATATA
>JXCR01134781.1:9079-49331 GCA_002079205.1 Phalaenopsis hybrid cultivar
AAATAAAAAATTAAAATAAATTGCATTAAGTTTATATGGATATTGATATTATTTTATAGTATATTACTATTAAATATATAATTAAATAAATTACAATTAATTAGATTTTATTTAAATAATATATCATATAAGTGTAGAACATTTAACAAAGTACTTGTTGAACAACAAATTACATGTTTGTGATCATTAATAAACGGTTGGATTATGTTCAAATTTGGCTCATTTAACATTTGAGTTAAAAATATTGTTCAAACTTGTCTATTTACTAATTTGAACCAACATGATCGAGTATTAATCGAGCGAAGTTTGAATTTTTCATCAAGTGCATTGGTTCATTTACAACCCTACTGGAGCATTATGAAGGAAGCTTTCTTTGAAGCGCCTACATATTTATTCTTTGATTTTTGTTTATGGGAGTCATCCATTATTGTTTATAAGCAAACTTTAGTCAAATTTAGTTCATGCAAGCATTGATAGGGAAATTTATTTAAAATTTTTTATTTAAGTTTAAAGTTCAAAAGGATACTTTTGAATCCATCACTTTTATTCCTAAAATTTTGATTTTTCTTCAAGTCTTTCTTAGTTGTTAACAAACTCGTATGGCTGGAGGAGGGTATTAATAATGGCTGGAAAAACCAGCACGTGCATGTTGTTCGGTACATGATTATGTTGTCTCTGGTATTATTATCATGGATTTACATACATAACATTCAATTCCTATGTATTTACATATCTAACACCTAAACTTCAATTTTGTACATGTATGCCATGTTTTGTATAATAGTGATATTTTTTACGTGATATAAAAGATTTGTGTGCTATAAATGTAGAAAGTGAAGTTTAAGTGCAATACATAAAGAATTTGGTGGTATTTATGTAAATTTTCTCATTATCATTAGGTTTATCTTCACTACTTGCAGTTTGTTTTTTTACTATTTATTTTCCATTCATATCCATTGAGAGTGGTGTGATGCGTGACTCAAATTTTTACAACTTCTAGTAAGTTGTTCAAACTCAATATATATTCATGATTAATTTTAAGCCACTCAAATCAAGCCAAAGTCTTAATGACTCCAAGTTCTAATTACTCTTAACAGCCCTACTTCTAGCTATGAAATATAATCCATAACTTTAAATCATCTAATTGTGCAAACCATTTGATAAATCAACTTGATAAAAGTATCCTTTTCCCTCATATTGACACAAAGTTTTCAAAGAGGTTTTGGTGCATACTGGCATTAGAATCGGAAAGACAATTGATGAGGATCAAATTGCTACATTCCATTTTTATCTTTAAAGGGGCATTTGCATACAAGCCACACAATTCTTATTTGGTTCTATAACAAACACCTAGTCATTCATACATATATGAATACCTCTCAATCCTTTAACACCACATAAAAAATATCAGTACCACTGTCTTTTCATATGTGAAATACACCTCCTTTGTTTATGTTACCAAATATATCACCTAGTCCTTTAACTTTGGCGTTAGTTATATAAATACATAAGAAATTTGCAGCATGCATTTAAATTTCCCTCTGTAATTTAACTTGAGGTATTTTTGTTTACCAGAGCACAATATGCACGAACCAAGTGATACTAGATCTTTCTGTCCTCCCTTGAAGTTCCAAACTGCCTGTGGCCGATCTATATCATTTTCTGCTGATGCATTGAAGCGAGCACGAAACCTTCTTAATGAACTGGAATTGGACGCTCTTGAAGGCGAAGCTAAGGCAAACCCATCAACTTATTCCTCTGTTGAAAACGATAAAATTTATAACGAATCTTCTTGCAACTTAAAGAGGATTTCCTTTGGGATTTCACCGTCTGTGAAGCAATTTTGCTCTCCTTTAATGGCACCTACCCCTTCTAGAATGATTCGAGGAAGCAGGGCAGCACGTGGGGTGCTAGTTGATATTTCAAACTATCCTGGTTCAAGTTTGAAAAATAAAAGCTGGATCAATGGTGAGAAGAAAAGACTCGGAAAGGAAAGCTCTAGTTCATCATTCAAAAGACCTCGAACTTCCAGGTTTAAGTTTAGGGGCATTTGCATACATACCACCCAATTCCTGTGTATTTACATATTTAACACCTGAAAGCTTTACTTCATACATTTATGCCACCGAAATCTTCACATCCCATTAAAAATACTGCCTTTTTAACCATATAATATTAAAATTCGTGATATGTATGTAAAAATTAAAGTATAGGTGCTATATATGTATACATAGTAATTGATTGGTATGTATGTATATCTTCCTTAATTTTTAATATTTTTTATTCATTTATTACATTATCGCTGCATTATCATATCTTATATTTATTTTTTATTTATTTAATTTTTTTGTTTTTGATTAAGGTTTACTGCTCCTTTAAATCACAGCTTGTCAAGCTTGGCTGAAACTGGTAATTTTTTTAGATATTTATTCATTAACTTTGAATCCATTTTTTCTTGCTTTCTTTTTTTCCTCACAGTCCCTTAGTATAAGCAGCCATGCCTTCATCCTCGGTAAATTGCTGTTGTAGAGCGAGGGTTTCCTCGCGCTACCCCTTCCAAGTAAAAAGAAAGAAGCTAAAGGAATTTTTTGGTGCACCGCCAGGTCAAGTTAGTAAGGTATTTAGTGCAGCACTCGAAGCTCTCTTTTGCTTTTCTATAGGTCTTTTACCGAATTATCTTTTAATAGCATTGTCTTTTTGTGCTTATTTCAGTTTGAGAATATACCAGACAGAATAAGATTCATGACTCCAGATAGTGCCGAAAAATATCGGTTTCATGATACTTGTTATTCTGTTGAATTTGGACCAGACGCTTTTTGGGAAATGTTGGTTCAGTCTGGTGCTTTGTTGGCAGATACTAGTGAGAAGTAACGATTCTTTCATGATCTTTNAAGAGGAAGAAGATGAAGCGGGACGAGAGCTTTTGATGGGAAATCCGAGGACTCCCGCGCAGGATGTATTGAGCATAATTTTTATTAAAAATAGGTGTTTTACATTAATAGCAGAGACAATATTTTTATTTACATATCTAGCATCTTAAAATTCAATATAACTAAATTCACACTTCCGCTAAGTTCAGTTAATATTTTCGCTCTAACATCTTTAGACGATCTACTTCTACTAAGAAAAAATTTGCATACATAAGACGTACGTAGAGCTGTGACGTCTGTAACCTACAAACATGTTACATGGAGGATTTTGGGAGGTTATAACCACGTTATACCCCCTGTAACCTCCTTGTAACCTACTTGTATATAAAAACAAAAGCGCGGAACTTAGTAAAAGGTACAGGTATATATGTAATAAAATACCCATTTTTATACATAGCTAAGGTGTAATATAATACCACCCAAATCTTTCACATCATAAAAAATATCATTAATTTAAGTTTAGAAAAATAAAATACTCATTTTTATACATAGCTAAGGTGGCACACGCCTGCACACACATGTATATATGTATGTGTGTGTGTGTGTGTGTGTGTGTGTGATCAGAGACTATTAGACTAGTCTCCCGATCAACTTCATGTGCCTAAAGATTCCATTTCGCATATAGGCAGGGTCGAACCCGTGACCTCAAGTGCCTAACAAACTCCATTATATATATATATATATATATATATATATATATATATATATATATATATATATATATATATATNGGACTTTGTTCCGAAGCAATCATGTTAATATCAATTTCTTGTTTTTTCAAGACATGTTTGGCTCTTTCTGTGTTTTTTTTCTTTTTAATAATGGTATTTTTCTTCTGTGAAAATTGTGGGGTTCAAACTATGGACATGTATATATTTTTAATATCTACAAACCCCCCATGTGCTTTAAGATATATGGGACATTAAATCCTTTTAGAATATCTATTATTTTTTGCATATTTTTTCTCATACAGTTATTGCTTTTTACACAAAATAAATTTGCTTTTGTTAATTTTTTTTTATAAGAAAACCCGCACAATTGCAATTCCAATTGAGCAGCACTTGCTTCACCCTTGTCACGCGAGGCACATTGAACCCTTAATTGCTTAGTTGAAAGCATGGTTTTTTAGTGGATAGCTTTTGGCGTACTCCAATCCGAAGCAATCATGTTGGTATCTATTTCTATAGTGGCGAGCCCAATGGAGCAACACTTGCTTAACCCAATGTCAAAGGACGTGTGAAATCCTTAATCCATTGGGCCCATGATTAACTCCCTTCTTGTTCGCTTGAGAAAGCATTTTGAGCACCTAATGCAACTTCCTACCCACTTCTAAACTCCAACAAGACGTCCTCTTATCATGTTAGTATTATTATTATTATTATTTTCTACCAATATATTTAATTTTATTTCATTGTACAAAATGCCACTTAAGTCATGTGTTGATGTATCTTTTTGACAGTTTATGAAAAATTGTATAAGAACTAATCAGTTGGTTTTATGCGCGAATGATAAACAACTAATTATATACTAAACACACAAGATGGTAGAATGAGAAGCTTAAAATATGATTAAAAAATTGGTGAGTCAAATGCACCAGATGAACCTTAGAGCACATCATGTTCTTTTTTCTTGCAATAACAATGTAATTGTCCTCCATCAAAACCTTAGAGGGGGCTATCAAATTAGCAGTGCCAATCCAAAGAAACTTAAATTGGGCTTAAAACTACAATTGAATTGCTGAAGATTTTAATTATTCTTTCCAGAGAGTCAAACTAGAAGTAACCATCATTGATAGTTTTAGTGCCCTCAACAACTTTTTTAGATTGTTTGACCCAAATTGATGAATCCTTTAAGTAGTATTATATGGATGCTTATTAGAGATTCATTTTACTAAGATCAAATTGACTGAGCATACAGAATTTTTTAGAATAATGTGTTGGCAAAAGAGGAATAAATGGTTGGGCTAGCGTTACTTGGGTTGAGATGAAATAGGCATTTTGGTTTATGCACCGTCTTAAAAACCACGAACAACCTAATTATAAAAATTATTAATTTAGAGGCAAGAAATTTTTAGATTATTGAATATTTGGGCTCTTTTGAGGGATNCGTCTTAAAAACCACAAACAACATAATTATAAAAATTATTAATTTAGAGGCAATAAATTTTTAGATTATTGAATATTTGGGCTCTTTTGAGGGATTTGCTAGAATCAATTATTCTGATAATAATTGATAACTAGCCTATTAAGTTTATCACATCTTATAGTAGAAATTAGAAATGATGTAGAACTACTTAATTCATAGACACTCGNTGAGGGATTACTTGCTAGAATCAATTATCCTGATAATAATTGATAACTTGCCTATTAAGTTTATCACATCTTATAGTAGAAATTAGAAATGATGTAGAACTACTTAATTCATAGACACTCGAGGATACTTTTCATCATGCACGAGTGATTAAAATCTAAAGAAAATTAGTACCAACTTTTTGACCTATTTGACAATTCACTTCCTTCTACTCTAGAAGGTCTACCTTTAGACACAATTCACTCTTGTCAATGCATCAACTACTATGACCCCTATTGATGGTAGTGTTAGAAATGCTAAGGAGATTGTCGATTTTAAATGTAATAAAAAACGACAAACAAAATTAATCTAAGGCAAAAAATTACTTTTAGATGAGGCTGATAACTTAGAAAAGTTCTATGATGATACACTATTATTTAGTGAATAAATGAGAAATATGATTACAATCAAATTAGTGTGATGAGAGGCCTAACGTTAACTACATATATTTCTGAGTATTGTTTAAGAACAATTTTAGCATCTATGTGAAAAGAAGAGGCATATTTTAGTAATTGGCAATGGTAGAGCTACGAATATCATCTCTACTCATGTACTTACAAAGAGAAATTTACAAGTTGAACCAATTCCGTGTCTTTTCATTCAATCATCTTCCAACAAATTTAAACCGCCTTCTAACATTAACTAAAATTTAGCCATCTGCCAAGCATCTAACAGTGATAGCATAGAAATATGGTCACCCAATTTAAAATGTGGTGTTACGAACATTTTCTAGTTTAAATTTAAAGGGTTTGCTCTATTCAAGGTGTGGTTTAAGGCCATTCTTAACTTCAAAGCTTAAGCTATTGACCTTTGGTTCTCTCCTTTTGTTTTTAAACTACTTTTTAGCTTATTTTTAGCTTGTTTTTACGCTCTATGTTGTCTATTAATTGTTCTCTACTATTATAGATAACTTATTTTGCTCAAAATTTCATTGATAAGTTGTCTTTCTCTTGGTATGCAAGCTTGGTGGTTGAAACCTTAATCCTTTGACAATGAGGATTATGTTATTTGTTTTAATATTTTCTTGCTTACATTTTAGTTTTTGTCATTATTATAAAACTAAAATCTTTGTTTTTTAAACTCTTAGGTTTTTGCTAAAGCCTAAAATATAATTCTACAATAACCTCTCTTATTTCTTTTCTTCTATATCCCTAAGATCTTATAAATCCTAATCACTTAATAACCTCTCTACACCTTGAAAATATGCCCTTAATACCCCAAGTAAATCCTTCCTATACGGCCCCTCTTGAACAACTCAAATGACCATCTAAACCTTAACTATGGTTGCACCATTTCCCTTTCAAAGGCCTTCCCTCATCCCGTTCATTTCATAACAAAAGGAAAGCAAGTCCACTTGCCACAAAACACCTCTGCTAATGAGCCACTACTTTTGAATTTTCTCTTATACAGATTGAGGAGATCCATGAAAGAAAGAGATGGTTATTTTCCTAGTGATAGTTGTGTGACCCGACTTTCAATTACGCAAATATTTATTTTCCTTAATATGCAAAAAACTTGACCCAAATTATATTTAGCGGCTAATGAGAACAAATGTAATATGATAAAAATTAAAGAAATAGTTTTCTCACTAGGGGTACAACGCAAATATACGTATCGTTTTAAGTAATATAGAATTTTCTTTTAAAACCCCAATATCGATCCTACAGAGAAGACGCAAACGAAAAATAATGAAATGAAATACAAAAATTTCAACTTTAAGAGAACTTTACTTAAGACTATAGTAAATATCTGAAGATGAAAATTAAGTTTACTAAATNTTAATGAGAATAAATGTAATATGATAAAAATTAAAGAAATAGTTTTCTCACTAGGTGTACAATGCAAGTATACGTATCTTTTTAAGTAATATAGAGTTTTCTTTTAAAACCCCAATATCGATCCCACAGAGAAGACGTAAACGAAAAACAATGAAATGAAATACATGAATTTCAACTTTAAGAGAACTTTACTTAAGACTATAGTAAATATCTGAAGATGAAAATTAAGTTTACTAAATTCTACAAAATGTAATAAAAGTAAATGAAATGACTTAGATAATACATAAAAAGAGACTTTTTCCTTGCCAATAATTCATAATCAGTGTAGGATTTCAAAATTTGTTTAGAAACTTAAATGTGGTATTGTGACAAATATGAACATACATATTCTTTACTTCTTTCGAATTATGCAAAGAACATTGACTAATCTAAAGTTGGTGTCGTCATGTATAGTAGTGTTGGTTATGTTCTAGTCTCTCACTTCTAGATTACCCTCTGTGCCCTCACTATAGGACCTACTAATGACCCTTAGTTCTAATCTTTGAACCAAATTGATAAAAGAATCAAGTTTGTCACTCTAGAAACATCAATTATACGCCCATCAAAATTTATCTCTCTATGTATTTGCACTCCCTTTCAGATGATTGTCACTGCTCTTTCCAAGATAGAATGTGATACTTACAAGTTAAGAAATATTAGCCATCTCGGGTTTATAAGTTTTTTCAACAAATTTTAACAATACAAGTGGTCAATTTGTTAAGTAAATAAAGATCCGACAAAAATATCATCACAATTTTTAGGAATAAAAGAAGTTTTAAACAAAATCAAAATCACTTACTTTATTACTTCATATTGCAAGGAGAAAGAAAAAAAACTACTCAAAATGCATGGGGATAACAAAACAAAACATATTTATAAAACTCAAATCCAAAGTACAAAAGTTAAAAACAAAGATACCAATACTTGAATGTTCCATCAGACACTTCTTTGAAGTTCTCTGACTCCAACATCACTTACAAGACTCACAAACTCTAGAAATAACAAAGATTAACAAAGAAAACTTCTCACACACTTAACACACTCACACACTTAACACACTCACACACTATGAAACTCTATAGATCCGACTCTCCTAGCCGCTTGGAATTAATCCATATTTATAGAGTTTCGAAAATGACCAAGGGTTGTTTCAGACATCTCTTCAAAATTCGGCCCCATTCAATGAATCATCTAAAAAATAACCATGGCGCCTAGGCGCCAGTTCGACTAGTTTGGTATTTTTCTTTAGTTTAGCCCATTTTGCTCCTTTTTGATGTATTTTTGCTTATTTTTACTTTTAAACTTTTTTTCTTGCACCTAGAACAAAAAACATAAAAATATCTTTCATTAAAGCATAATATGCTAAAAAATTGAGCATAAAATGTGCATAAAAAATAAGTAATTTTAAAGTGGATCATTGCCCATGCTAAACAGAAAATTTTATCAAATGAAAAATATTTCAGGCTCATTCTTAATTATGGCCAAAATTTTTTATAAATTTTTTTATTTTAGCTGTTTCTTAGGTTTTATATTTTATTAGAGAAGATTATGTTTAAATTTGAACATATTTTTGATTTGGATAAGATCAGATTTGTATTTTAAGATTTGGTCATAGCATTTTAATCCTATTTTCTATAAATGTGAGTCTATAATGTGATTGAATTATTATTGTTTGATGATTGAATAAATGTGAATTATTGTGGCCTATGAGTGCTCTTCAAATGCAAGTTGGACGGTGGAATTATTTCTCCACTTAAACTTTAGGCCATCATCATTTCTTACCATAAGGTCGTCATATTTATATATGTTTTATTTGAAAAACTGAAAATTAAACTCGTACTAAAAAAGAAAAAAAATATTGAATTAAAAACCATTTTATGTTTGTTTATCTCATTCACACATCTTACTTTTTTTTAATGAATATAAACATTGGGTCTGCATTGTTCCCAGTGCTCATATCTTTTGTGTGGCTGTCATGTTATTCTAAGCCGGCTTGTCATTTGTTTAGTCATGTCAAGTCAAAGTGGGTACACTTTCAATTATTATTATTCCTATTTTTGGGGAAGTCTCTCTTGCTGTGTGCTTCAAGGGAGAATATGCGTGTTAATATGGTGGTTTTATGATCCAAAAGATGCTTTAAGAAGAAGGAAATTTACATACATACCACACAAGTTTTATGCATTTACATATGTAAAACCAAAGTTTAATATTTAACACTCATAACACCTCGACGTCATAAATCTATGCTTGACCCTTCAAAAGATAGTGATGATGGTATTTTTGATGTGATGTTAACGATATTAATGTTATGCATGTAAATATGAATCTTTAGGTGTTAGATATGTAAGTACAAAAGAGTTGTGCGGTATGTATGTATATTCCCCTAAAAAGAAAATTACGAAGTAACTTCAGCTGTTTTGTTGTCCTAAAGTGTCAGTGCTCCATAAAATGCAGCATTTAAACCTGAAAGCCCCTGATATATCTTTTTTCTTTTTCTGGATGGTTTATTTTGCTGAACAAGCTAGTTTGCTTAGAAATATTTTGTGATAACTTTTCCTGGATGTATTTTATCGTTGTTCTCCATAGTCTGTACAATGTACCGTGCTTACTGGTGTGGTGTTGTCCGGTAACATGTTTTTTAATTATAAAACAACTTCTTATGATTCAGGCTAATCTCGTGGTTCTTCATTAGAAAATAAAAGTTGAAATAGATGTTAATTTCGTTGACACCTTTTTTATAATAGTGGTTTTTACATACATATGAATTTGCATACTTAACATCTAAATTTTACATTTTATATTTGTACCACTCCAATCTTTCATATCTAAAAAAGAATAACACCATTTTTAACTTTAAAGAACTGAAATACACATTTTCTTGCATAGGCAAGGTGTTGTGCATGTAAAAATTGAAGTTTTGGTTTTAGATATGTAAATACATAGGAAAATGTAATTCTTTTTTGTATTATATTAATACAATTATTCACTTGTTTATTAAATGATGAATGATGTTTACTTTAACGTGCATTGATTTCTCAGATGGGTGGCAAATCATTACAAGTGGATTGTTTGGAAGCTTGCATGCCTAGAAAGGAGCTATCCAAATAAAGCCATTGGAAAGCTTTTGACTGTTTGTAATGTGCTCGAGGAATTGAAATACAGGCAAAAGACATAGAACTTGATCTTTTATATATTGTCACCTTTAGAGTTGTAAATGAGCCGAGCTTGAGCGAGCTCAATGCTTATGTGTTCGGTCGTTTGGAATTTTTTTTTTTTTTGGTTTAAAATAGGCTCTTGTTCTAAATGGCTCATGAATAACATCTTTTTGTTGGCTCAATTCATATTCATTTGTTCGTTTCAACTTGAATTGGTTCGAATGATTTAATAAATAACAAAATTTAACTCTTTTTAAATATAACTTAACCAATCAATGTAAAATCTTATAATAATATTATTTATTTAAACATTTAGTTAATTCAAGCCAAAATTAATTGGATATGATTGATTAAAAGTTAATCATGTTCGGTTTGTTTGTAAATCGAGCAAAAAAAAAAAGTTTGTGTTCAGTTCACTTGATTAATGAACGAATCTGAAATCTGTTGCTTAGCGAGCCGAACCCCAATTGTTCGTGAACTATGAGCTTTCTTGACAGTCCTAATAAAGTTTGAGACTTGATATGTGATATTAATTCTGAGCTTATTTTGTTTGTCAGATATGAAAGAGAAGTCAATTATGGACACAAATCGACAATTAAGAAGATACTTGATGGTGATGTGTCACCTTCATCGATGATGATTCTCTGTGTTTCGGCAATCCATTCTTATTCGGGTTCAAGGAATGATGAAGTGCTTGTTTCATTTGATTTACATGGAAATCAGAGGAATCCTATTGGTATTGGCAGTAATCATGCCGCGAAGATAGAACTAACTGATGGGTGGTATATACTCATGTTTTAAAGTGATGGATATGGAGAAAAGTGTTAAAATAGTCCCCAAAGCTTTCTAAGAGGTCATTTTAGTCCTCGAGTCAATAAAAGTGTCAATTTAGTCCACATATTTTAATGATGGCTAAAATAGTCTCTATGGATGACTATTTCGGTACATATTAAAAGAATATGGGGTTTAATTTTGTATTTTTCTAGACTCTTGGATTAAATGGACTCCATATAAATAGTCAAGCGACTTTTTTGGCAATTTACTCTATGGATATGTTAAATCCTTGGGTTTGATATTTTTCTTCGCATTTGGCAGGTACTCGCTTGATGCCACCTTAGATGGACATCTATCAAAAGAACTGCTTGCTGGAAAGTTGTTTGTAGGCCAAAAACTTAGAGTATGATCTGCCTTTCTCTCCCTCTCTACCTTGTTCTTGAATCATTTTGCTACTTTAGAATCTTGGTTAATGAGAAAAATGTCAAGATGGTCTCCTGACTCTTTTTAGATGTTCGTTTTAGTCCCATAATTGATAGATGTGTCAAACCAGTCTCCAAAATTTTTAATGGGGGCTAAAATTAATGAGAGCTCTGGGACTAAAATAACCCTATGTAAACAGTCAGGGGACTATTTTGACTCTTCACTTATTGCTCATTTGTACTGCCTCTTTATTTTAATTTTAGGTTTGTGGAGCTGCTTTTTGTGGTTGGGTTGAACCTATTTCACCACTTGAGGTCCAGATCTCTTATTAATATAATTCATAAATAAAAATGGATCTTGAGGCCTAGCATGATGATTCCTCTTGTTTCCAGGCATCAAACTCGGTCAGTTTAGTCCTGCATATTAATGGAACGTACCGAGCACATTGGGCTGACTCATTAGGATTCTGTACTGGCTTTCATCTCTTATGCTTTTTAGTAGTATCTTTCAGCATTATTTGGCAAGAAACGTGTCAACATGGTCCCATAACTCTTTACATGGGCCATTTTAGCGCCAAAGTTTACAAAAATGTTAATTGTCTCCAGATTCTTTTAATATGAGATGGAAATAGTTCTTAGTAAGTACTATTTAAGCCTCTATTAAAAGAGTCTAGGGGTTAATTTAGCACTTTTATGAACTCTGGGATTAAAATGTTCCCATGTAAATAGTCGGTACTATTCTGGCGCTTTACTCATTATTTGCTATATAGGTTCCTTCATATCTTTTGCTATCCCTTATACATAAANCCTCTTCCATTATAAAAATTTGGAAAGATGAGGGTGGGCAATCACCCATCTTGGAGTACTCTNCCTCTTCCATTATAAAAATTTGGAAAGATGAGGGTGGGCAATTACCCATCTTGGAGTACTCTTGGTTCCGCCCCTGCTCATCATTTTATTCAAAGTCATTAAGTAGGAGATTTTCATCCAGAACAAAAATTTGCATATGTGTAAGTAAATAAATTAGATAATTTAATTGAAAATTTCCTAGATGTTGCACGAGTAGATCAATACAGGGCATTAATACACAAGCAACTACCATCATCACCAATATCTTTCGTCTTAATTTCACACTGTGTAATCTTCTTTATGTTAACTTCCCTCCATTCTAGTTGACTGCTACACATATTGACGCAGGATGCGATCNCCTTCAAGGGAGAATATGCGTGTTCATATGATGGTTTTATGATCCAAAAGATGCTTTAAGAAGAAGGAAATTTACATAAATACCACCCAAGTTTTATGCATTTACATATGTAAAACCAAAGTTTAATATTTAACACTCATAACACCTCGATGTCATAAATCTATGCTTGACCCTTCAAAAGATAGTGATGATGGTATTTTTGATGTGATGTTAACGATATTAATGTTATGCATTGAAATATGAATCTTTAGGTGTTAGATATGTAAGTACAAAAGAGTTGTGCGGTCTGTATGTATATGCCCCTAAAAAGAAAATTACAAAGTAACTTCAGCTGTTTTGTTGCCCTAAAGTGTCAGTGCTCCATAAAATGCAGCATTTAAACCTGAAAGCCCCTGATATATCTTTTTTCTTTTTCTGGATGGTTTATTTTGCTGAACAAGCTAGTTTGCTTAGAAATATTTTGTGATAACTTTTCCTGGATGTATTTTATCGTTGTTCTCCATAGTCTGTACAATGTACCGTGCTTACTGGTGTAGTGTTGTCCGGTAACATGTTTTTTAATTATAAAACAGCTTCTTATGATTCAGGCTAATCTCACGGTTCTTCATTGGAAAATAAAAGTTGAAATAGATGTTAATTTCGTTGACACCTTTTTTATAATAGTGGTTTTTACATACATATGAATTTGCATACTTAACATCTAAATTTTACATTTTATATTTGTACCACTCCAATCTTTCATATCTAAAAAAGAATAACACCATTTTTAACTTTAAAGAAGTTAAATACACGTTTTCTTGCATAGGCAAGGTGGTGTGCATGTAAAAATTGAAGTTTTGGTTTTAGATATGTAAANGGTGTTGTCCGGTAACATGTTTTTTAATTATAAAACAACTTCTTATGATTCAGGCTAATCTCGTGGTTCTTCATTAGAAAATAAAAGTTGAAATAGATGTTAATTTCGTTGACACCTTTTTTATAATAGTGGTTTTTACATACATATGAATTTGCATACTTAACATCTAAATTTTACATTTTATATTTGTACCACTCCAATCTTTCATATCTAAAAAAGAATAACACCATTTTTAACTTTAAAGAACTGAAATACACATTTTCTTGCATAGGCAAGGTGTTGTGCATGTAAAAATTGAAGTTTTGGTTTTAGATATGTAAATACATAGGAAAATGTAATTCTTTTTTGTATTATATTAATACAATTATTCACTTGTTTATTAAATGATGAATGATGTTTACTTTAACGTGCATTGATTTCTCAGATGGGTGGCAAATCATTACAAGTGGATTGTTTGGAAGCTTGCATGCCTAGAAAGGAGCTATCCAAATAAAGCCATTGGAAAGCTTTTGACTGTTTGTAATGTGCTCGAGGAATTGAAATACAGGCAAAAGACATAGAACTTGATCTTTTATATATTGTCACCTTTAGAGTTGTAAATGAGCCGAGCTTGAGCGAGCTCAATGCTTATGTGTTCGGTCGTTTGGAATTTTTTTTTTTTTTGGTTTAAAATAGGCTCTTGTTCTAAATGGCTCATGAATAACATCTTTTTGTTGGCTCAATNGAGCTCAATGCTTATATGTGTTCGGTTGTTTGGAAATTTTTTTTTTTTGGTTTAAAATAGGCTCTTGTTCTAAATGGCTCATGAATAACATCTTTTTGTTTGGCTCAATTCATATTCATTTGTTCGTTACAACTTGAAATTGGTTCGAATGATTTAATAAATAACAAAATTTAACTCTTTTTAAATATAACTTAACCAATCNCAGCTCAATGCTTATGTGTTCGGTCGTTTGGAATTTTTTTTTTTGGGTTTAAAATAGGCTCTTGTTCTAAATGGCTCATGAATAACATCTTTTAGTTTGGCTCAATTCATATTCATTTGTTCGTTTCAACTTGAAATTGGTTCGAATGATTTAATAAATAACAAAATTTAACTCTTTTTAAATATAACTTAACCAATCAATGTAAAATCTTATAATAATATTATTTATTTAAACATTTAATTAATTCAAGCCAAAATGAATTGAATATGATTGATTAAAAGTTAATCATGTTTGGTTTGCAAATCAAGCAAAAAAAATTATTTGTGTTCAGTTCACTTGATTAATGAACGAATCTGAAATGAGTTGCTTAGCGAGCCGAACCCCAATTGTTCNTTAACCAATCAATGTAAAATCTTATAATAATATTATTTATTTAAACATTTAATTAATTCAAGCCAAAATGAATTGAATATGATTGATTAAAAGTTAATCATGTTCGGTTTGTTTGTAAATCGAGCAAAAAAAAATGTTTGTGTTCAGTTCACTTGATTAATGAACGAATCTGAAATGAGTTGCTTAGCGAGCCGAACCCCAATTGTTCGTGAACTATGAGTTTTCTTGACAGTCCTAGTAAAGTTTGAGACTTGATATGTGATATTAATTCTGAGCTTATTTTGTCTGTCAGATATGAAAGAGAAGTCAATTATGGACACAAATCGACAATTAAGAAGATACTTGATGGTGATGTGTCACCTTCATCGATGATGATTCTTTGTGTTTCGGCAATCCATTCTTATTCGGGTTCAAGGAATGATGAAGTGCTTGTTTCACTTGATTTACATGGAAATCAAAGGAATCCTATTGGTATTGGCAGTAATCATGCCGCGAAGATAGAACTAACTGATGGGTGGTATATACTCATGNCAATCAAAGGAATCCTATTGGTATTGGCAGTAATCCTGCCGCGAAGATAGAACTAACTGATGGGTGGTATATCCTCATGTTTTAAAGTGATGGATATGGAGAAAAGTGTTAAAATAGTCCCCAAAGCTTTCTAAGAGGTCATTTTGGTCCTCGAGTCAATAAAAGTGTCAATTTAGTCCACATTTTCTTAATGATGGCTAAAATAGTCTCTATGGATGACTATTTCGGTACATATTAAAAGAATATGGGGTTTAATTTTGTATTTTTCTGACTCTTGGACTAAATGGACTCCATATAAATAGTCAAGTGACTATTTTGGCAATTTACTCTATGGATATGTTAAATTCTTGGGTTTGATATTNAAAGTGATGGATATGGAGAAAAGTGTTAAAATAGTCCCCAAAGCTTTCTAAGAGCTCATTTTAGTCCTCGAGTCAATAAAAGTGTCAATTTAGTCCACATTTTTTTAATGATGGCTAAAATAGTCTCTATGGATGACTATTTCGGTACATATTAAAAGAATATGGGNAACATTTAGTTAATTCAAGCCAAAATTAATTGGATATGATTGATTAAAAGTTAATCATGTTCGGTTTGTTTGTAAATCGAGCAAAAAAAAAAAGTTTGTGTTCAGTTCACTTGATTAATGAACGAATCTGAAATCTGTTGCTTAGCGAGCCGAACCCCAATTGTTCGTGAACTATGAGCTTTCTTGACAGTCCTAATAAAGTTTGAGACTTGATATGTGATATTAATTCTGAGCTTATTTTGTTTGTCAGATATGAAAGAGAAGTCAATTATGGACACAAATCGACAATTAAGAAGATACTTGATGGTGATGTGTCACCTTCATCGATGATGATTCTCTGTGTTTCGGCAATCCATTCTTATTCGGGTTCAAGGAATGATGAAGTGCTTGTTTCATTTGATTTACATGGAAATCAGAGGAATCCTATTGGTATTGGCAGTAATCATGCCGCGAAGATAGAACTAACTGATGGGTGGTATATACTCATGTTTTCAAGTGATGGATATGGAGAAAAGTGTTAAAATAGTCCCCAAAGCTTTCTAAGAGGTCATTTTAGTCCTCGAGTCAATAAAAGTGTCAATTTAGTCCACATATTTTAATGATGGCTAAAATAGTCTCTATGGATGACTATTTCGGTACATATTAAAAGAATATGGGGTTTAATTTTGTATTTTTCTAGACTCTTGGATTAAATGGACTCCATATAAATAGTCAAGCGACTTTTTTGGCAATTTACTCTATGGATATGTTAAATCCTTGGGTTTGATATTTTTCTTCGCATTTGGCAGGTACTCGCTTGATGCCACCTTAGATGGACATCTATCAAAAGAACTGCTTGCTGGAAAGTTGTTTGTAGGCCAAAAACTTAGAGTATGATCTGCCTTTCTCTCCCTCTCTACCTTGTTCTTGAATCATTTTGCTACTTTAGAATCTTGGTTAATGAGAAAAATGTCAAGATGGTCTCCTGACTCTTTTTAGATGTTCGTTTTAGTCCCATAATTGATAGATGTGTCAAACCAGTCTCCAAAATTTTTAATGGGGGCTAAAATTAATGAGAGCTCTGGGACTAAAATAACCCTATGTAAACAGTCAGGGGACTATTTTGACTCTTCACTTATTGCTCATTTGTACTGCCTCTTTATTTTAATTTTAGGTTTGTNTTTAATTTTGTATTTTTCTAGACTCTTGGACTAAATGGAGTCCATATAAATAGTCAAGTGACTATTTTGGCAATTTACTCTATGGATATGTTAAATTCTTGGGTTTGATATTTTTCTTCGCATTTGGCAGGTACTCGCTTGATGCCACCTTAGATGGACATCTATCAAAAGAACTGCTTGCTGGAAAGTTGTTTGTAGGCCAAAAACTTAGAGTATGATCTGCCTTTCTCTCCCTCTCTACCTTGTTCTTGAATCATTTTGCTACTTTAGAATCTTGGTTATTGAGAAAAATGTCACTATGGTCTCCTGACTCTTTTTAGACGTTCGTTTTTGTCCCATAATTGATAGACGTGTCAAATTAGTTTCCAAAATTTTTAATGGGGGCTAAAATTAATGAGGACTCTGGGACTAAAATAACCCTATGTAAAAAGTCAGGGGACTATTTTGACTCTTCACTTATTGCTCATTTGTACTGCCTCTTTATTTTAATTTTAGGTTTGTNGAAACAACTGCTTGCTGGAAAGTTGTTTGTAGGCCAAAAACTTAGAGTATGATCAGCCTTTCTCTCCCTCTCTACCTTGTTCTTGAATCATTTTGCTACTTTAGAATCTTGGTTATTGAGAAAAATGTCAATATAGTCTCCTGACTCTTTTTAGACGTTCGTTTTAGTCCCATAATTGATACATGTGTCAAATTAGTCTCCAAAATTTTTAATGGGGGCTAAAATTAATGAGGACAAAAATAACCCTATGTAAACAGTCAGGGGACTATTTTGACACTTCACTTATTGCTCATTCATACTGCCTCCTTATTTTAATTTTAGGTTTGTGGAGCTGCTTTTTGTGGTTGGGTTGAACCTATTTCACCACTTGAGGTCCAGATCTCTTATTAATATAATTCATAAATAAAAATGGATCTTGAGGCCTAGCATGATGATTCCTCTTGTTTCCAGGCATCAAACTCGGTCAGTTTAGTCCTGCATATTAATGGAACGTACCGAGCACATTGGGCTGACTCATTAGGATTCAGTACTGGCTTTCATCTCTTATGCTTTTTAGTAGTATCTTTCAGCATTATTTGGCAAGAAATGTATCAACATGGTCCCATAACTCTTTATATGGGCCATTTTAGCGCCAAAGTTTACAAAAATGTTAATTGTCTCCAGAGTCTTTTAATATGAGTTGAAATAGTTCTTAGTAAGTACTATTTAAGCCTATATTAAAAGAGTCTAGGGGTTAATTTAGCACTTTTATAAACTTTGGGATTAAAATGTTCCCATGTAAGTAGTCAGGGGACTATTCTGGCGCTTTACTCATTATTTGCTATATAGGTTCCTTCATATCTTTTGCTATCCCTTATACATAAAATGTGCTTTCAGGTAGAGGCATTGGAGCTCCTTTGGCTTTTAGGTGCATCAAAAATGGCGGGGGTAAAATTCCTAAGACATTAGTTGGTGTTACTCGACTCTATCCCGTCTTGTACAAGGAGAGGTAAACTAATGATTGCTTTTTCTGGTGATTTTTAAATAAACTGACTAATTTCTATATAAAAAGTAATTTATTGATCAGATTACAGGGTGGTGGTTCTATTGTGAGGTCAGAAAGTCTGGAAAAGAAAATACTTGAGCTTAACAATAGGAGGTAATTTGCTTCTGGGCTTGACTTTCTGTAAGACATCTTGTTTTAGAAAATTTGAAGGGAAATTTGCATGCTCGGCACACAGTTCTTAAGTATTTACATATTGCATACCTAAAATTTCATATTCACATACATAGCATTTTGCTGTTTTAAACTATGCATGAAAAGGTGTATTTCACTTTTAAAATGTGATAATAGTGCTATTTTAAATGTACTATTACAGATTTGAGTGCTGTGTGTGTAAATATGAAAGCTTTGGAGTGAGATATGTAAATACGTAAGAATTGTGTGCTATACATGCAAACACACCAAATTTGAAGCCGGGATATGACTGACGCTGATAAAGTTGATGATGAGTTTGTATTATATATTGGACCCGATATATTTTTTTTATTTATTCCCGATATATTATTTTTATTTATATGTTCTTGTTTTTCTGTTCGTCATAATGGCACTTCCTTGAATTTATTTTCTTGTTAATTGAAATAGATATTTATGCTTTCAGTTCATATCTATATTAACTTAGATAACTAGTTTCGCTGAGATTGTTGTGATGCCAAATTTTAGTACTCTCCAGAAGGTTACGTGCATTCCAACTTTTATTCCGACATCTGTTTGTTCACTATATGAATTATGGAAGATTGCCTATTTCTTCTTCTTGCAACTGAAAATCACATGCGGCATAGGATTTGTTGGTCTTTGTGGTATGTAAAATAGTCACATTTCCATATAGGGGCATTTGCATACATAGCGTCTAGTTCCTATGTATTTACAAATTTAACACCTAGATTTCTCTTTTTATACCTTTCATATAAAATAAAAAATACCACCATTTTAACTTTGAAAATGTGAAATACACCTTTTCATGCATCGGCAGTTGAGATATATGTAAAAATTGAAATGCAGGTGTTAGATATGTAAATACATAGGTATTAAGTGGTATGTATGTAAATTTTACTTCCATAATATAAGGCGCTAGAGCATGAAATGATTATTATTTCTAAAAGAATACCTCGAGGTTGTTGAAATTGTGATTGCCAATGGGATGGGGGAATATTCGCAATTTTTTTGGGTTCACTATGCACATTTCAGCCATGGATGCGTATTTAATCATGTCGATGATATGGGACTGATGGATCTTTGTCTACAAAGCCTTTATTGTATCTTCTCCTTTAGTTTGGGTTTTTGGAGTTGTTTGTTGTGCAAATCGTTCTTATATTAAATGGTATCGTAGCAGCTTATGCTTTTGCCGATGTTCCCAAGAGGGAGAGAATGATAGAGAAGATATTATAATAGGGATTTCTGTGTCATGGGTTGGATGGATGCACCATACACATAGGTTTGGTTTTGGTCGGACCTTTAGCCATGAAACATTGGTTGCGCCTTCTCCAACACTAAGATTTTGGAGTAGTTATGTAAAGGTATCCTATGTTGAAGTGTTGGCTGTTGCTCATTTATAAGAATTAAAATCTGCTAGAAAGCTCTATTTTTAATTAAGAAATAAATAAAAAGAGTAATTAATTGTGAGCTGCAAAAATTCAGGCCTTTGCTTCTCTTGAAATGAATGAGAGTTTTAAGTGTGCTTCAGGCCAAGCTTTTAGAAAATAGATTGGATAGAAGATAAGCTACTATCCAGATATTTCATCCTCATTTTGTCAGGATTTTACTTCTGAGATTCAAGGTCCCATAAGCACAAGCTTCTATGGTTAAATTTCCCTCATGGTAGTTGGCGAGAGAACAATTTTGATTAAAACTGGTCATTAAGGTGTTGATTGCTCAGCATATTAGTCGCAATATCTTAAAGTTTTAGATTGTAAAAATTTATTATCGTGGTCTTTAGAGCAGATGATGGGGGAATGGTGACAAATCAATCACAATCTTATGGTTTCATCATTCTGGTTTGTTATGTTCCATCATCTATTAATTTATAGGAGATAGTCGACCCAACTTGATATAATTTTTCTTGTCAGCAATCATGACTTGCTTTGTCCAAGAGAACCTTCTAGATTTGTGGTTAATGTTTATTTAAGTGCACTAATTTAAATTAACACTGGCTTACATAAGACCTTACACAATATGAAATATACCTTATGATTCTTTGCTCAAATAAGTAAAGTCATCGTGGAATATACACATTGTGACTTTAATATAATGGAGCATGGGCAAACTACATAGTCCGAGAGTTCTGGTCGTAATTGCTTCATTTGTAGAGCCAATTAGCCAAACTACGCAGACATAAGACTTGAGCCACGTCCTTATTACAATAGATTGTTTTGAGTATGAATATAATAGTATATTTCAAATGTCATTCATTTTTTGGGGGCTTGAGTTAACTTTACCTTTGTTATTCTCGATAAACGATCATCGATGGTGGTTGCATAAATTTTGATTTTAAGTATTAGTGATACTCTTTTATTTGTTATTGATGACTTAGATTTTGAAAATGGAACCATGATTAGAGTGTAATTGAACAATGTTTGAAATGTTTTCTTTTGTTATTTACTTAATTTACTATTTAAATACATTGATAACATCGGTTCTGTTGACTACTCGTGAAGATCAGATTGGCGAAGTGGGGAGTCAGCCTTTTCAAACACGTCTGTGCTTGTTAGGAGTATCATACTGATCAAGGAGTGATTTACAATTATGTACTATAGACAAGGTAAACTGCTCGTGGGTGTGCATCTTTGAATGATGTTGAAATTGATTTTTTTAGGGAAATTTTTGCAAAATTTTGATGATTTGCATGCTTAACGGAACAGAAACAAAATTGAGTTAATTTCATTTTTAACCATTTTAGCATTCTCGGATGTAGTTTTGTGTGTTCTACAAGTTGTTCTCAGCTCATGTAGGTGTTTAGAGTTTAATTTAACCTAGCCCGTGCAGTATTGTTAGATCTTATGATTGTGGGTTTAGTGCATTAGTTGAAGTATATGCGGGTGTCTAGAGTTTATTTTATGCTAGCTCGCACAACCTTCTTTTATCTCACAATGAAGTATTAAACATATTGATTGGAGCACACATTTGCGTGATTAGAACTTATGTTATGCTTGGTCATGCAACATTTTCAAATCTCACAATTGAGCATTTGTCATGTTGGTCGGAGCATATGCATGTATCTCAGTGCTCTTATACAATTCAGATGAATGAATTTTGGTGGTTTGTAAGGTTCATTTTCACCTATATCAGAGCATTGTGAGTGTTATCAAATGATGCGTTCGTAGATCTCGAAAATATTCAATTCAATCATTATAAATTTTTTTGGTTGCTTGCACAAATTTTTTACGCAAGATATCTGGGTTGATAAACGTCTCACAAAATGTGTGAAAGACTTGAAATTATCTATATTTGATTAATTATATGAATAATTCATTGTTAAAATGCATACAATCTTTCATTTAATTTTAAAAGGTTCGTGTTCCGTTTGCTAGTGGCCCTCTTTGGGCATTTTTCAAAGTTTTTGTCTTGGGCGATGCCTTTGTTGTCATTTGTTGCCCTCGACACATCGATTATGTCTCCAAGTGGAGCATTTATGGTGGTCAAATGACATTAATAAACTACAATCGAAGTTGAAGCAATGCAGCAATCCTCAGACCTCATTTGGCAGATGAAACTAGTAGGATTCCCCTTCTCATGTACCTCTTCAATTTGGATATTTAAAACATGGTAATGATAAAGAAATGATTATTTTTGGCACATTTGTTTTTCATGAGACAGCCATATGCTCCTTCTATGCTTTTTATCTTTGGAAGATTTGCTTACATACCACTCAAATCCTAAGTTTACGTATTTTAAGCCTAAGCTTTAATTTTTACATACATGCTACCTTACGTATGCATGAAATGGTGCATTTCACCTTTTAAAAGTTAAAATGACGGTAATTTTGATGTGATATGAATTATTTGGGTGGTATAAATGTAAAAAAGTAAAGTTCGTTTGAGATATGCAAATATATAGGAATTCATCAGTATGCATGTAAATGTGTCCCTTTATCTTTTCACTACTTGATATATTCATTTGGTTATAGGCGAAGTGATATTGTTGAAGATATTATATCTGAGGTGGATGATGCTTTATTAAATCTTAATGAAAGCGAAGAGGGAGCAAAACTTCTTAGGATTCTTGAGACTTCTGCTGAGCCTGAAGTCCTAATGGCAGGAATGAGTTTGGAGCAACTTAATTCCTTCTCAAATTATCAGGCAAAACAGGAGGTAAGCTTTATTTATTCTACTTAACTAAGTTCAGCAGAAATGTGAGTCGACAAAAATGCAGTTTTTATTTAGGAGCATTTATAGACATACCACCCAATTCCTATGTATTTACATATCTAGCACCTAAACTTCTCTTTTTTACAATTTTACCCCTCAAATCTTTTATATCACATAAAAAATTCCACCTTTTAACTTTTAAAAAGCGAAATACACCTTTTCATGCATAGGTATGGTGGGATCCATGTAAAAATTAATGTTAGATAAATAAATACATTGGAATTAAGTGGCACGTATGTAAATCTTCCTTTTATTTAATCGTCAGGCATTGAGGCAAGCCAATTTGTATAAGAAGATTGAGAAAGCTTCGGAAGAAGCCGGTCTTGGTTCGAGAGATGTTTCTCCTTTTATGAGGGTGAGAGTTAGCGGCTTGACTAGTATCGATTCATGTAGGAAGGGAAGGCCAAGGGAAGGCTTGATAACAATCTGGAATCCTACTGAGAGGCAGGTAAGCCTAGGTTCGTTTTGCTCTTTTAATCGAATCTAACATACCTATAAAAATATTACATACATACCAACTAATTTTTATGTATTTACATATCAAATGTATAAACCTTGCTTTTTACATTTATACCAATCAAATGTTTTATATAACATAAAAAATATCATTTTTTATATTTGAAATGTAAAACAAACATTTTCATGCACAAATAAGGTGGCATATATATGTAAAAATTGAATTTTATGTGTTAGATATGTAAATACAGTATTGAGTGGTATGTATGTGAATCTGCCTAAACGAAAAATGCTAGAAATACTTTATGTTGGTTAAATGGCATATTTGGTAGGCTCTATCTTACATTCAAGTTTTGGACTGTATAGGTCATAGGTGCCTTTGAGTTTCACTAAGATTTACTTTCTGACTCGCTGGTCTTGAAGTTATACACATGCCTATCTTCTTCACACTAATACGAACACCGAAAGGCACGAACATATGCGCTTGTCGGTTCATGTTCTTGCTCATGCTCGCTTGCACAATACACGACATGCAAACCTCAACCCTATTTGTAGATGGAATTCTGTGGGGCATTACTTAAGGCTTATTTGTGATCACTTTTATTTATTGTTTATTTTATTTTTTTTTTGCTTTTATTTTAAAAACATATTTTTTTAGTGCATTTTTTCTGCATTTATTTATTTTTTGTTTTAAAAAATAAATTAAATTATTTCTAAAAATACTCAGAGCACCAAAAATTTGTTTTGTTTGTTTTTAAAAACTATTAATCTTGTTATAACATGGCAAATATGTTTTTATTTGAAGTGAAAACACAAACAAAACAAAATAAAAATAAACGATAAAATACAAAACTAAAATTATCCCAAATCGCTCCTAAATATTGGTAGATGAGGGAAGTTAATGCATTGAAAAAATTGTTCTCTTGCATAGTAATATGTTTCCGACATTCCTTACATAGTGTTTATCCTCTTGAAGACAATACGGAAGGTTTTTCTTGGTTGTTGAACAGAAGCTTGATCTTGTGGAAGGCCAAATATACTCTGTTTCATGGCTCACACCATTTTGCGGCAGCTCCGATTTCTTATACTTACAAAGTAGGGGACCGTCTTCAGAATGGATTCGGTTACCAGCCACAGAACATAAGAAATATGAGTAAGCTACTCTAGCATTGCTCCCTAAAGGCTTTTTTGGGATCGATTTATTTTTTGTTTTTATTTTTCTATTCTCCTTTGTTTTTAGGATACACGTTTGTTTAGTGTATTTTTTACATGTTTTTGAAAACACTAAAAATAACTTTTAGGTGTTTTGAGTGTTTTTAAAAACAATCATATTTTAGTCAAATAGCTAAACACATTCTGTTTCAAATCAAAATATATACAAAAAGAAAAAGAAAATAAAATACAAAAGTAATCTCAAATGGCTTCTAATTGTCTCAAATGATTTAACTCCATAGTGTGTATTTGTGGCAGTTCTTTTTTTATCCCTCGGAAATCAGTGTTCCTATCAAATTTGGGTGAGGTGCCCCTAGCCAGGTGGGTGCCTAGTAGGTTGCTTATTTAATCTCATTAAACTTTTTTATGTAAATTTACATACATACCCCACAATTCTTATGTATTCATATATCTAACACCCAAAGCTTGTTATCTACACTTATACCACCTTAGTGCCATAAATCTATGCATGAAAAGGTATATTTTACTTTTAAAAAGATAACAATACTGGTGTTTTTGATGTGATAAGGATTTGAGTGGTATACATGTAAATATGAATGTTTAGCCATTAGTTATGCAAATACATATAAATTGTGTGATATGTATGTAAAAGCTCGTTCTTTGTTTTCTGTAGTTCTTGATGTTTCTGTTGTTTTTTTCAGTGAATTTGATATATCAGCCGTTGTTGTGTATGTGGGGGAAGCCTATTTTACTGCTCGTCAGAGAAAACAGTGGATTTTTGTGACGGATGGATCTGGATGGATCAATGAAGATGAACATGATGGTCTCCTAGCTATTAGTTTTTGCTCACCCATTTCTGGCAGTGATTCACTTGAACAGATCAACCAATGTCTTTCAGGAAGCACTGTATGTAAATCTATCTACGAGAGGAAAATAAGTTTTCCAATTATTTTTTCTATAAATATTCCAGTATAATTGAGGATTTCTAGTAGTTTTTCATATTTTGTACAACAAATTATCGAAATATTAAAGTTATAGTAACTTAAAATATGGGGGTAGAAAGATGACCTGACATGCCAATCTGACTTGAATTTGACTAAAAAAATATGGGATTGGGTTGATCAGAATAATTTTTTGGGTTAGTTTCGGATTTAGATCTTAACCCGTTTAATTTTTTGGTCTGGTTTGGGTTGACCTGCCAAACTAAAATTGACTCAAAACTAAACCGTTAATCTGAAACAGACTAGAAATTAACCTGCAAACCCCGGAGTTTACTTGAGATTAACTCGGAAGCAACCCAAATTTGACATGAATAGTTATTATGTTTTATGTTAAATGGGTTATGCGTTTCAATTTTGGGTTAGCGGATTGAAGATGGGTTAGGGATGGGTTGGACTTTATGATATTTTTAATATTCGGGTCAGGNATTTTATTAAGAAGATTTACGTACATACCACTCAATTCATATGTATTCACATACATTCCACCTTAACCTATTCATGAATAAGTATATTTCACATTTTAAAAGTGAAATTTTTGATTTGATATGAAAGATTTGGGTGGTATAAATGTAAAATGTGTAACTTAGGTATATATATGTGAATACATAAGAATCGGGCGGTATGTATGTAAATGCCCCCTTTTTTTAAACAAATTATTTTATTTTTATCCACACTCAAAACATATAAAAGTTGTTTTGAGTGTTTTTAAAAAACAGTAAACACATTAGAGCATAGAAAATGTCTTATTTTGAGTAAAAATATATACAAAACAACATAAAAAAAAAACATAAATCAAATGTAATCCCTAATGAACCCTACAGTAATTATTTCATGAATTTTTTTCTTGATCTTTATATTTTCTTTCTTTTGGTCCAAAACAGGCACTTAAAAAGCTGCAGGAGAGGGTTCTAAGCATGACTGGTGATCTTGGAGTTTAAGACCTTATGACATCTCTGTATCTGNGCATTCCACCTTAACCTATTCATGAATAAGTATATTTCACTTTTTTAAAGTGAAATAGTGAAATTTTTTATTTGATATGAAAGATTTGGGTGGTATAAATGTAAAATGTGTAATTTAGGTATATATATGTGAATACATAAGAATCGGGCAGTATGTATGTATATGCCCCCCTTTTTTAAACAAATTATTTTATTTTTATGCACACTCAAAACATATAAAAGTTGTTTCGAGTGTTTTTAAAAAACAGTAAACACATTATAACATATAAAAATGTCTTGTTTTGAGTAAAAATATATACAAAACAACATAAAAATAAAAATAAAAATAAAACAAAAATCAAATGTAATCCCTAATGAACCCTACAGTAATTGTTTCATGAATTTTTGTCTTGATCTTTATATTTTCTTTCTGTTGGTCCAAAACAGGCACTTAAGAAGCTGCAGGAGAGGGTTCTAAGCATGACTGGTGATCTTGGAGTTTAAGACCTTATGACATCTCTGTATCTGAATTTATTTCATAGCCAATGGGTAAGTTCTTGCCTTCTATTTACTTTCCTCTTATAATTACTTGAACCTATCACCACTTTTCTTCTGAACATTACATGCACTGCAATTTAGCTTCAAGTTTCTTTTCGATCATTTTCTGACGGAAAAAAATTCATATTTTTTCTGCAATAATGATCACTAATTTGATAAGAGAGAGGAATTGTTGATCTGATATTTATACTATCGGGAGTATTCTTATGTATTTACATATCTAACCCCTCGGGTTTGATATTTATATTTATAACACCTAACATATGCATGAGGTGTATATAACTTTTTGAAAAAAATAGTCATATGTTGATGTGATGTTAGGAATTTGAGTGTTATGCATGTAAATACGAAACTTTAGCTATTAGATATGTAAATATATAGGAAATATGTGGTATTCATGCAATTATCTCATGTAGGTAATGGATAATCTGCATTTCAAGTAGTTCTTCCATGCATGCTAACATGTTTGAACTACGAAGTAATTAAATTCAATTAATTGAAATCCATTGAATTATTGGTACGTTAATTATTCAAGAAAAATATATATATATTTGTTTTGAGAAATTTGCATGTATTCAACATAACCTTATGCATTTACATATCTAACATCAAAGTTTTGATTTTTACAATCATACTTCCTTCATGTCATANTCTGCAATAATGATCACTAATTTGATAAGAGAGAGGAATTGTTGATCTGATATTTATACTATTGGGAGCATTCTTATGTATTTACATATCTAACCCCTCGGGTTTGATATTTATATTTATAACACCTAACATATGCATGAGGTGTATATAACTTTTTGAAAAAAATAGTCATATGTTGATGTGATGTTAGGAATTTGAGTGTTATGCATGTAAATACGAAACTTTAGGTATTAGATATGTAAATATATAAGAAATATGTGGTATTTATGCAATTATCTCATGTAGGTAATGGATAATCTGCATTTCAAGTAGTTCTTCCATGCATGCTAACATGTTTGAACTACGAAGTAATTAAATTCAATTAATTGAAATGCATTGAATTATTGGTACGTTAATTATTCAAGAAATATATATATATATATTTGTTTTGAGAAATTTGCATGTATGCCACATAACCTTATGCATTTACATATCTAACATCAAAGTTTTGATTTTTACAATCATACTTCCTTCATGTCATAAGGCTATGCTTGATAAGATGTATTTAACCTTTAAAATGTTTATTAATTGTGGCATTCTTTATGTGATGCTAAAGATTTGAGTGTTATACATGTAAATATGAAAGTTTAGGTGTTATGATATGTAAATATATAAGAATTGTGTGGTATGTATATAAATATTCCTTTTTTTTTCGGTCATTTGAATGATAATGTATTAATATTTTCAGATCCATTGTAAAACTAGCATATGGGTTCATCTTTTCCTTTGCAGGAGCATAGGATCCAAAGTAAGAAGTGTGCTTTGAATGAAGAGCAATATTGTCTAAATGTTTTTATTATTATTATTATTTTTTTGCATTTTTGTAACCATATAATCTTCATACATGTTGTAGAAGAATAATCTGATTAAGATAGGCATATTGATATTGATCAATATTGTTGTATTGTGCATCACTAATGGCATCTTAAAGAGATGTCATAAAATGTCTTTGTCAAGAATTAGTAATTTTAGCAACACTTCTCTTTGTTTATTATGATTTGAAGATCTATCCTTCCTTGAAGTTGGGCATTTTGAAGAGAAAANCGGTCATTTGAATGATAATGTATTAATATTTTCAGATCCATTGTAAAACTAGCATATGGGTTCATCTTTTCCTTTGCAGGAGCATAGGACCCAAGTAAGAAGTGTGCTTTGAATGAAGAGCAATATTGTCTAAATGTTTTTATTTTTATTTTTTTTTGCATTTTTGTAACCATATAATCTTCATACATGTTGTAGAAGAATAATTTGATTAAGATAGGCATATTGATATTGATCAATATTGTTGTATTGTGCATCACTAATGGCATCTTAAAGAAATGTCATAAAATGTCTTTGTCAAGAATTAGTAATTTTTGCAACACTTCTCTTTGTTTATTATGATTTGAAGATCTATCCTTCCTTGAAGTTGGGCATTTTGAAGAGAAAATATTGTGTCCGGTGTCCGGTGTCCGGTCGCAAGCAGCGTCAGGACAACGGACGCGATACACCTGAATTATTTTTTTTTCCTTCGGACGTATCGTGCCCGTTATCCGGGCATTACTTGCATCTGGACTCCGTACACAATATATTCTCCATTTTGAAAGGAACTACAGGCCACTCCTTAGAATTGAAGCATGCCCTCAGGTTTGGCCAATATACNCGGTGTCCGGTCGCAAGCAGCGTCAGCACAACGCACGCGATACACCTGAATTATTTTTTTTTCCTTCGGATGTATCGCGCTCGTTATCCGGGCATTACTTGCATCTGGACTCCGTACACAATAAATTCTCCATTTTGAAAGGAACTACAGGCCACTCCTTAGAATTGAAGCATGCCCTCAGGTTTGGCCAATATACTTTATAAAAGTTTCATCAAAGTTATTTTTATTGATGGTGAGTAATTTTGGTCATCATTCCTTGAATGTGTAATTAAGACTAGATTGAGTTTGGATCACAATTTGCTCATAGTTTTTTATATTTGATTTCAAGCTAGCTCAGTTTTAAAGTGAATCAAGATGGCTCAAATTGAGTTAATTTGGATCTCCTCTGGCTCGAAATCGGCTCATACCTCGTTATATTCGATTTTATTTAGCATTATATTAAATAAAAGATAATTCAAGTTGATATTGAGCTAGCTCAANATTTTAAATTGAATCAAGATGTCTCAAATTGAGTTAATATGGATCTCTTCTGGCTCGTTATATTCGATTTTATTTAGCATTATATTAAATAAAAGATAATTCAAGTTGATATTGAGCTAGCTCAAGTAAATCTTTGTATGGTTGGAATTCAGCTTAAAATAATTTGATCTAAAGTTTTGGCTCATAACTCAACTCGTTTATTTTGATCTGATCTTAAGGGCTAAANCGATTTGTGTATGGTTGGAATTCAGCTTAAAATAATTTGATCTAAAGTTTTGGCTTATAACTCAACTCGTTTATTTTGATCTGATCTTAAGGGTTAAAATTCTAATCAATTTTTGAGCGATTAACGAGGAGCTAAATTCACAGGCCTATGTGTGATTGAGGCTTTTGAGGGATTGCCACTTAGAGAAGATTACTATTATTATTATTATTTTAATTTTTGATATCTTTGCTTTGTTGTATTGATAGGTAGTTGTAATATTATTTCTAGAGGGTGTGGATTTGATTGCTTGGTTGATAGGGTTGGGTTGTATGTACTCTTTTATTGTGCTTTTANATTGCTTTGTTGTATTGATAGGTAGTTGTAATATTGTTTCTAGAGGGTGTAGATTTGATTGCTTGGTTGATCGGGTTGGGTTGTATGTACTATTTTACTGTGTTTTTCATGTGATTATGTAATAATGTTTTTTCATGAACGTATGGTGATTTTGTCTGTTTGGGGTTGATGCAATTTATGAAAAGATAACTGTGAAATTGTTTAATAATAATCTGATGTTAAAAAGGTTGAGATGAATATATATATATATATAGTCAGACATCAGTTAGAAAGCTGCTAACGCACCTAGTCAGAAATGGTGAGAAAACATAGATTTAGAGGCATTTTTTTAAAAAGAATGATAAAATGCAGTTTACCTAAATAGTCAAAATTATGGTGCATTGCAACACCGCCGCTTCAAATTGATCCTTTGTCTTTTGGTAGGTGTCCTTTAATGCTTTTGACTCACCATAACATCTTAGAATTTTTAGGTAAGTGAATACACTATTAATTATTTATAATATATATATATATATATATATATATATNTGAGGCTTTTGAGGGATTGCCACTTAGAGAAGATTACTATTATTATTATTATTTTAATTTTTGATATCTTTGCTTTGTTGTATTGATAGGTAGTTGTAATATTATTTCTAGAGGGTGTGGATTTGATTGCTTGGTTGATAGGGTTGGGTTGTATGTACTCTTTTATTGTGCTTTTATGTGATTGATGTAATAATGTCTTTTCATGAACGTATGGTGATTTTGTCAGTTTGGGGTGGATGCAATTTATGAAAAAATAATTATGAAACTGTTTAATAATAATTTGATGTTAAAAAAGTTGAGGTGAATATATATATATATATATATATATATATATATATAGTCAGACATCAACTAGAAAGTTGTTATCGTGCCTAGTCAGAAATTGTAGGAAAACACAGATTTTAGAGGTATTTTTTTAAAAAGAATGATAAAATGCAGTTTAACATTGCAACTTAAATTTTAATTTTTATATGTATGCCATCCTAGGGCTGTCAAAAAATCTCGTTGTTTTCCTCGTGTTCGATTCGTTAAGTAGCTCGTGTTCGGCTCGTTCGTTAAGTAAATGAGCCGAACACTAACAAGTTTTTAAAGCTCAAATTATAAACGAGCCGAAGACAAACAGCTCTTTGTTCGCTCGTGTTAACCTCATTTTAGCTCGAAATTAAAAAAAATATATATAATTATTTATATAATAATATATTACATATATTATTTATATGATAATATATTATATAAATTTATATATAATTTGAAAACGTAACTGTTGGTTTGGTAATCTGGTTATGCGCCTTCTTTTGCATTTATTTGGTGCAGGTTCGAATCAAACACTTTACATTTATTGTTTTATTTTAATTTTAACGAGTCTATTTCGAGTCAAACATGAGCCGAACACGAATATTTAAATCGAGCCGAACCCAAACACACTGTTCACGAGCTGGTTTCAAACACGAACAATTTCGAACGAGCCAAATAAGAGCCAAACCTGTGCTCGGTCAAGCTCGGCTCATTTACAGTCCGATGCCATTCTTTATATATATGTATGAAAATATAAATTTTACAGTTTTAAGTTTAAAATATTGATATTTATTTTTAATGTTATATGAAATATTTGGAAGGTTTAAATATAAAAATACATTATTAAGTGTTAAATATGTAAATGCATAAGAATTTGTCATTATGTATGTAAATGCCTTAAAAAAATGTAGAGCCTTACATATATACATGCAGGGCTGTAAAAAAAATTCTTAGTAAACAACTCATGGCTTCATAAATAGCTTATATTTGATTTATTTGTTAAGCAAGTTAGCTCGTTATATTTGTGAAGCAAACACGAATAATTGTGTTTTGCTCATTTTAGTTCGAAAAACTTAAATTAAATAATAATACCTATTTGAATCTTTTTATATTAATTTACATATATATTAAGCAAATATTAATTTTTATTATTTTTAAAACTAGTTTGGGTTATATAATTACAAAAAATATAAGTTTAGCTGTTAGATATGTAAATAAATAAAATTTACTTGGTATTTATGTAAATGCTGATAAAGTAGCAACCTTGGGGTGAGATCTGCAAATTAATAAGAGTTGGGTGGTATGTATGTTAATGTTCCAAGCAAGTTTCCCAAAAACAAAGCTTTTCTATTGAAATATAAATATAGAAATAACACTAAAAACATTAAATGATATTTGACTCACCTGTTTTTCTTCAAAAAATTTTCTGTGCGGAGTCGTGACGTAGCTTTAAGTGCGATCGAAGTTATTTCTGAGTTATTTTCAAATTATTTCTAGATTATTTTCAATAATATCGAAATAACAGAGAAATAACCCAAAAAAAACCTAAAAATAAATACCACAAGTTATTTCTGGGTTATTTCAGGATTATTGAAAATAACCAAAAAATAACCTGAAAATGACTCAGGAATAACCTACGCGGCACATAGACCTACGTCAGGAGTCCGGACAGAAAATGCACTCGTTTTTCTTACGCTATTTTGAAACTAATATATATAATTATTTTTTTAATTTGGGATCATTATATACAGAGCACACGAAATATTATCATTTGCAAATTAACCCCTTATGTGATTTTTTAAACTACAAAACCAATTCATTTACACGTGCCACGATCAAAACCTCATGAATTTGATAAAAATGGAAAATATGGATTGAAATTTTATCACGGTCTTTGATATTTGAGTGAAAATTTGAAAAATTAATGAAAAAAAGGTACATTTATAAACAACAATATTTTGGTTGGCCTATATGTAATTTTCATTTTATGGGAAATTTACCTACATAACATACAATTTATATGTATTTATGTATCTAGCACCTAATGACTTTTATTTTTTCATACAAATATTTAAAGCAATGGTGTTATAAATGTAAATTTGAAAAATTAAGGGTGGGATATGTTAATAAATAAGAATTATTAAATTTGAAAATCTCTGCAATGTGGGGTAAAACTATAAACACGTCCAGCCTGATCTAAAATGACCAAAACGCCCCTCCATTAGTTCTATAAATGCTCGCCCATCTCTTGCCCAAAATCTCGCCGCCGCCAATGGCGACGAGCCCGGCATTAGCCGTGGGAATCGTCGATTACCCTCATGATGTCGCATGTTGATCTACTGGTCTCAAATCTATACACTTATGCGGTTGGTGTTCCGATAATTGCTTCGGTGGCGGCGAAAGACGCGAGATCTAGTGTCTTTTTGATGATCCAACGGTGATGATTATTCTTCATGCCGATCTGGTCAACGTCGCTGCTCAGTTGATCCGAATCTCGAGTTTCTTGTTCGGTCTTTGATCTTACCGCCGTGCTCTGGTCTGTTTTCCCCTGTGATCCCGCGCCATCTAAGGTAGCGGTGCCGCCGAGTCCTTATCTCTCGTTCTTACCCGGCTTCCGTATGCCATAGGAAGCGTTGTACGATAAGGGCGGAGAGGAGTTTCAAGGGGCTGGAAGGGGTGGCTAGCTGGTTTGTTTACGGCTGTGTATACCCTGGATCTGGAGGATCTGATCAAGATCGTGATCATTGAGCTAGCTTGCTTGGCTAGGCTTGTGGACGAGGGAATTATCATCGTGGACATGGAGCTGGTGAGTTCATTTTTATCATTCAAGATCTCTATTCTGTTTTAGNTGATCTGATCAAGATCGTGATCATTGAGCTAGCTTGCTTGGCTAGGCTTGTGGATGAGGGAATTATCATCGTGGACATGGAGCTGGTGAGTTCATTTTTATCATTCAAGATCTCTATTCTGTTTTAGGGCTAACCAAATAATTTTTGTTTCTCTTGAAATTATCCGGGCTGTTTGGCTACATGCAGGATTTGTAAATTCCAACTTATTAAATTAAAGTTTGATTCTTATACTATTTTGGTGCTGTTTGGCCACAAACAGGATTTGTAAATCCCAACTTAGTCAATCTTGGGATAAAACTGTTCATTTTTCTATGATGTATGAACTCAAATACTCAGATTGTGCTAAATACTCAGTAGTTGTTGAAATGATATAGATACGCAGTGATGAGAAGTGTTGCTATTATTTTAAANCTTTTGATTCTTATACTATTTTGGTGTTGTTTGGCCACAAACAGGATTTGTAAATCCCAACTTAGTCAATCTTGGATGTGCTAAATACTCAGTAGTTGTTGAAATGATATAGATACGCAGTGATGAGAAGTGTTGCTATTATTTTAAANGGGGGAGTTTATAGGAGGGTTTAGCTTAGGGCATGGCGGTGGATTCTGTAATCAATGCCAATACTATAAAGGTAACAAGATCAGTGCGTAGCTGCATGAAGATGGAAATGGGGAGCCAATAGTGCCCATAGCCTGCATTAAGATGATAAATATTAGGATTTCATTACGGGGCACATGATTATTGGAACAATAATNGGGGAGCCAATACTGCCCATAGCCTGCATTTAGATGATAAATATTAGGATTTCATTACGGGGCACATGATTATTGGAACAATAATTAATAGTAAGATTTAAATACAAACCACTATCTTCATGTATTTACATATCTAACACCTAAAATACATTTCACATCCAACCAAATTGCCACTAAGGTTAATACTTGACAAAAAATTCATTGAAATCATTTTGAAAACTTAACTTCCATCTCATTAAAAGTTCTATATAAAAGGAAAATGAAAGAGAAGAGGGCAATTTTAACGAATGAATGCATTTTCACCATGATTTGAGTCAAAATTATCACATTCACATTATTTTAGGGAGATTTATCATATAGAAAAAGNTGATTTAAATACAAACCACTATCTTCATGTATTTACACATCTAACACCTAAAATACATTTCACGTCCAACCAAATTGCCACTAAGGTTAATACTTGACAAAAAATTCATTGAAATCATTTTGAAAACTTAACTTCCATCTCATTAAAAGTTCTATATAAAAGGAAAATAAAAGAAGAAGAAGAGAAGAGGGCAATTTTAACGAATGAATACATTTTCACCATGATTTGAGTCAAAATTATCACATTCACATTATTTTAGGGAGATTTATCATATAGAAAAAGAAATTTGCCTTTTAAAACAACTATTTCCTATAAATTATTCTTTTTGTATTTAAGATGATAAGCAAAATCTTTTAATCTTATATATTGTATAATATCAACTAATTTGAGGAAAAATGATTAAAAAAAAGTGAGCGGGTACAATCAAAAGCATAGAAATTAATATACCGAACAGGCTGAATTGTAGAAGATTAAACATCCTACAAGTTCATACTGAAATTAGTCAAGATTCTAAAAAAGTTGTAAAAAGGTATACTAAATTTTAAGATTAATCAGTCCACCAATTCATTAACAATAGGGTGATGCTCCTTTCCAAACTGCGATAAATTGGTCCAAGTGGTTTCTCTCTACCTAAGCAATTCGGGCAAAATGATCTCCCTATATCCACCCATTAACGACATGTAAAATCATTAAATAAAATATAAATCAAATAATATCACATCCTACAGAATGAAAACCATAAAACCACCGAATTCATTGCTGGGCACAATTTTCAAAGCCTCGTTTCCACAAAATTAATGTATAACAGAAAACAAAAACAATATGAAATAAACTACATAATTGAAATAGGAAACTTCAATGCATTCTNAAATTTATAGTAACTTAAAATATGGGGGTAGAAAGATGACCTGACATGCCAATCTGACTTGAATTTGACTAAAAAANGTTCCATTATAATTGAGCATTTCTGGTAGTGTTTCATATTTTGTACAACAAATTATCGAAATATTTAAGTTATAGTAACTTAAAATATGGGGGTAGAAAGATGACCTGTCATGCCAATCTGACTTGAATTTGACTAAAAAATATGGGATTGGGTTGATCAGAATAATTTTTTTGGGTTAGGTTCGGATTAGGATCTTAACCCGTTTAATTTTTTTGTCTGGTTTGGGTTGACCTGCCAAACTAAAATTGACTCAAAACTAAACCGTTAATCCGAAACATACTAGAAATTAATCTGCAAACCCCGGAGTTTACTTGAGATTAACTCGGAAGCAACCCAAATTTGACATGAATAGCTGTTATGTTTTATGTTAAATGGGTTATACGTTTCAGTTTTGGGTTAGCGGATTGAAGATGGGTTAGGGATGGGTTGGACTTTATGNCGTCTGGTTTGGGTTGACCTGCCAAACTAAAATTGGCTCAAAACTAAACCGTTAATCCGAAACAGACTAGAAATTAACCTGCAAACCCCGGAGTTGAGATTAACTCGGAAGCAACCCAAATTTGACAAGAATAGTTGTTATGTTTTAGTTAAATGGGTTATACGTTTCAGTTTTGGGTTAGCGGATTGAAGATGGGTTAGGGATGGGTTGGACTTTATGATATTTTTAATATTCGGGTCAGGTTCTGCTCAAGTAGAGTCAATTTTTGGTTCAAAGTTGCTCCAAACAGCTTAGTTTCTACAAAAATATGTGGTATAATTTAATGTTTCTCTCAACAGGTTGGCTTCTATAATCTTATCAAGCGACCAAGGGACCGAAATAATCATTTATGGGTAGCCGAGGCAACGGAGAATTCTATATATTCCATTAGCCACAATATACCTTGTGGTTCGCATCTCAAAGGATCTGCAGATTTGGCGTTGAAATGGGCAAATACTTCTCCTTTGGTGAGAAAATAACTACATAAAACTATGGGCTTGTTTGGAATCTCTTTTTTTTTTTTCTTATTTTTTTAAATATGTTAGTTTAATGCCTTTTTTTGCATATTATTTTATTTTTTTAGGAAGATTTACGTACATACCACTCAATTCCTATGTATTCACATACATTCCACCTTAACCTATTCATGAATAAGTATATTTCACTTTTTAAAAGTGAAATAGTGAAATTTTTGATTTGATATGAAAGATTTGGGTGGTATAAATGTAAAATGTGTAATTTAGGTATATATATGTGAATACATAAGAATCGGGCAGTATGTATGTATTATTTAATTTTATTTTTATTCACACTCAAATCATATAAAAGTTGTTCCGAGTGTTTTTAAAAAACAGTAAACACATTATAACATATAAAAATGTCTTATTTTGAGTAAAAATATATACAAAACAACATTAAAAAAAAAACAAAAATCAAATGTAATCCCTAATGAACCCTACAGTAATTATTTCATGAATTTTTGTCTTGATCTTTATATTTTCTTTCTGTTGGTCCAAAACAGGCACTTCAAAAGCTACAGGAGAGGGTTCTAAGCATGACTGGTGATCTTGGAGTTTAAGACCTTATGACATCTCTGTATCTGAATTTGTTTCATAGCCAATGGGTAAGTTCTTGCCTTCTATTTACTTTCCTCTTATAATTACATGAACCTATCACCAATTTTCTTCTGAACATTGCATGTTTTGCAATTTTGCTTCAAGTTTCTCTTCGATCATTTTCCGGTATTACAAAATGATTACTAATTTGATAAGAGAGAGGAATTGTTGATCTGATATTTATACTATAGGGAACATTCTTATGTATTTACATATCTAACCCCTCGGGTTTGATATTTATATTTATAACACCTAACCTATGCATGAGGTGTATATAACTTTTTGAAAAAAATAGTCATAAGTTGATGTGATGTTAGGAATTTGAGTCTTATGCATGTAAATACGAAACTTTAGGTATTAGATTTGTAAATATATGGGAAATATGAGGTATTTATGCAATTATCTCATGTAGGTAATGGATAATCTGCATTTCAAGTAGTTCTTCCATGCATGCTAACATGTTTGAACTACGAAGTAATTAAATTCAATTAATTGAAATGCATTGAATTATTGGTACGTTAATTATTCAAGAAAAATAATTTTTTTTTTTTTTGAGAAGTTTGCATGTATGCCACATAACTTTATGTATTTACATATATAACATCAAAGTTTTGATTTTTACAATCATACTTCCTTCATGTCATAAGGCTATGCTTGATAAGATGTATTTAACCTTTAAAATGTTTATTAATTGTGGCATTCTTTATGTGATGCTAAAGATTTGAGTGTTATACATGTAAATATGAAAGTTTAGGTGTTATGATCTGCAAATATATAAGAATTGTGTGGTATGTATATAAATATTCCTTTTTTTTTTGGTCATTTGAGTGATAATGTATTAATATTTTCAGATCCATTATAAAACTAGCATATGGGTTCATCTTTTCCTTTGCAGGAGCATAGGACCCAAGTAAGAAGTGTGCTTTGAATGAAGAGCAATATTGTCTAAATGTTTTTATTTGTATTTTTTGCATTTTTGTAGCCATATAATCTTCATTTATGTTGTAGAAGAATAATTTGATTAAGATAGGCATATTGATATTGATCAATATTGTTGTATTGTGCATCACTACTTGCATCTTAAAGACATGTCATAAAATGTCTTTGTCAATAATTAGTAATTTTTGCAACACTTCTCTTTGTTTATTATGATTTGAAGATCTATCCTTCCTTGAAGTTGGGCATTTTGAAGAGAAAATATTGTGTCCGGTGTCTGGTCGCAAGCAGCGTCATCACAATGGACGCGATACACCTGAATTTTTTTTTTCATTCGGATGTATCGCGCCCGTTATCCGGGCATTACTTGCATCTGGACTCCGTACACAATATATTCTCAATTTTGAAAGGAACTACAGGCCACTCCTTAGAATTGAAGCATGCCCTCAGGTTTGACCAATATACTTTATAAAAGTTTCATCAAGTTATTTTTATTGATGGTGAGTAATTTTGGTCATCATTCCTTGAATGTGTAATAAAGACTAGATTGAGTTTGGATCACAATTTGCTCATAGTTTTTTTTATTTGATTTCAAGCTAGCTCAATTTTAAATTGAATCAAGATGGCTCAAATTGAGTTAATTTGGATCTCTTTTGGCTCGAAATCAGCTCATACCTTGTTATATTTGATTTTATTTAGCATTATATTAAATAAAAGATAATTCAAGCCGATCTTGAGCTAGCTCAAGTCGATCTGTGTATGGTTGGAATTCAATTTAAAATAATTTGATCTAAAGTTTTGGCTCATAACTCAACTCGTTTATTTTGATCTGATCTTAAGGGCTAAAACTCTAATCAATTTTTAAGCGGTTAACTAGGAGCTAAATTCACATGCTTATGTGTGATTGAGGGTTTTGATCGCCAGTTAGAGAAGATTATTATTATTATTATTATTATTTTAATTCTTGATATCATTGCTTTGTTGTATTGATAAGTAGTTGTAATATTGTTTCTAGAGGGTGTGGATTTGATTGCTTGGTTGATAGGGTTGGGTTGTATGTACTCTTTTATTGTGCTTTTATGTGATTGATGTAATAATGTCTTTTCATGAACGTACGGTGATTTTGTCTGTTTGGGATGGATGCAATTTATAAAAAAATAACTGTGAAACTGTTTAATAATAATCTGATGTTAAAAAGTTGAGGTGAATATATATTATATAGTCAGACATCAGCTAGAAAGCTGCTACCGTACCTAGTCAGGAATGGTGGGAAAACAGGGATTTCAGAGACATTTTTTTGAAAAGAATGTTAAAATGCAGTTTACCTAAATAGACAAAACTATGGTGCATTGCAACACCGTCGCTTCAAATTGATCCTTTGTCTCTTGGTAGGTGTCCTTTAATGCTTTTTACTCACCATAACATTTTATAATTTTTAGGTAAGCGAATGTACTGATAACTACTTTTATATATATATATATATATATATATATATATATATATATATATATATATATATATATATATATA